>JAYWMT010000129.1:0-207646 GCA_039090855.1 Macrothele yani
AATTTTGAATAAAAATTAAAAATACAGTCGTCTCTGCAATTACATATGTTTCGTTAACGCGAATTTGCCTTAAAGGGATCAATGAATCGGTAAAAGCTGCTTGTAAAATGCAGACTTTTGCACATGTAAGTTTGTTGTTATTCTATTTCATTCCCGGCGCTTTAATCTTTCGAAGGACAAATTTAATCTTGCGGGAAGTCCCGGAGATATTTTCATTCCGCGATTTTCTATAGGCCAGCGTCTTACAATATGAATGAACGCAGAGGTGAATACCAATCCCGGGGACGAACGAATTGTGCACCCAATCATTGGTTGTGAGATGTAATCTCCTCAAAACCCGACACCATTCCACGACAGTCAGGTGAGCATTAATCACCCGTCACAGTGAGTCATTTCGCTTCTGCCTGGAAAGGGAGTAAGGAAAGTTTGTTTTGAGTTCATTTCTACAAGCTCTTTGAAAGGGTTTTTCCATTAGGGTGTCTCGCATAGAAAGGAGAGGAACGAGAATAAGACGAAAAAGTTAGATAAAGCAAGTTATGTTCTCTCTTTGTTCAAGCATCGAACGTGTTGAAAACTGTGAGATAACATGTTTGTGCTGTTTTAGCTTCTGTTATTTCAGAGCTTTAAATGACATTAGTACATTTACTCGTCATATTTGGCTGCTGGGACGCATGTTGCTGACTTGCTGCTTGGCTTACATTATAAAATCGTTTTAACTTACGCCGATTCCGATCACGTCGATTTGTCCGAGAGTGCATCCCCGGCGTAAATCTACGGCAGTAACAGGGATACCAACTCAAATCAATGCAAAGGAGTAAAAGCAGGGGGAAGGAGTTAATGTGACCTATCAAATTCTAAGTAAAACCGCCATGTGTTACAATAAGGACAACGTGCTAATATGAGAAATGAGAAGTACATGCGTACTAGCGTATGTAATAAATCAAGTCATTGCACTCACTTTACAGTGCAGATACTTTCCGTCAATGTAGCAAGCCAGACTTCAGTAAAATAAGGATGCACCCGCAGAGTCAGAAGAAGAAAAATAATGAGCGCGCAGGATCACGAAGAGGGTGTGCATGCAGGGCCACAAAAATAGTGGGACGCGCGCTCAGTGTCAGAATACGAAAATGCGCGCGCAGGTCAATATACAATGTCTTTTTTAATGGCTTTTAAAAAGAGCTTGTGTGGAGGCCAAGAAAAACCAAAAATTACTTTCTTTTGGAACACATCGTGATAAACTTTCTGGTGTGTAATGAAAAGAGGTAAACTTATACTTCCGTGTCCAAAATTCTTTGACGGGGAAGTACTGAAGGAAGAAAATGGAAACTTACATAAAATGACGTGTAAAACTTACAAATACTAATGATGAGTTTTATATATTTTTACCGTACAATTTACATACAAGAACAACGATAAAGTTAGAAGGCTGCGGGGAGTCCTTCACACTACTCCTGGGCGATGCTGTGGCTTATTCACCGCGAAAACGTCATCGCAAGAACTCCTTGATGAGGTTTCATGCCACCAAGAGAATTCATGCAATCAAAACCCGAGGCCAAAATCTGGGGCCCATATATCCGTCATCGAGAATAGGTGAACTGGCTGCCTTCTAGCTAACTGCACTCATCTCCTGAAGCAATAACTTACCACAATGCAAATGAAGTCATTCTTCAAATATCATTTCAGTTTAGACAAATAATTGGTCACCAATAACAGATTTTATTACAGAAAAGTTATGCAGTATCACCTAATGGTGCCAGCTGACCAAAACATCCCTGGCCACACATCCTTATGGTTGTTCTTCTTTCCTCTTCCTTCCATGCCCACAACTCATGAGCACAGAATTCGATGAATCCTCATAATTTTCTTTTCTACCTTTTCTGGGACTCAAGAAACAAAGTGACGTTTTTTTCCGCGCACGAAATATTTTTTTGCTCCTGTTACACAAAATATGTCCTTTCAAATGCAGTCATTTTAAAAAAGGAAATCTATAAAACTGTTAGTTTGAGGAAGAGCCAAAAAGTACACCCAACAAGGGTGGAATCATCTCCGACAGATAAAAGTAAAGGGGTCGTTTCTTGTACCTCTTTTTTGTCCATTCTCTCCCTTAGTTTCTGTTTTATGACGCAGGACTTAAATTTTTTTCATTATACAAACATTTCCAATGAATTTATAAACACAGTGAAAAACTTTAGCCTTTTTTATTGCTCCCTGATCGTCTTCGATCAGCTGTTGACCGTCTCAGTAGCACTGCTGGGATTAGTGTCATTCCTATTTCGTTTTTTTTTCATATTTTTTTGTCTGCTGTGTGCTGCCATATGTTGTTTGCTTTCCGATTTGCAATAATATTTTGATTGTTTCTTACTTCGGCATTTCGCTCATTAACGAATAAGCTTCATGTCCGTCAAATCTACATGCACTATGGTTTTCTCACAATATTTTACGAATCTTTAGAAACACCTAATATGCTGCTAATATGTCTTTCTGTATAATGTGCGCATACCAGTTTTTTACTTGCCGAGTTTGGTGTGATTTTACTTACAATTCTAGAGTTGTACGACAGCAGATATTTTGCGATTCGCATGTGAGAAATGTTTTTTTCTGATGCACTCCAGTCACTATATTCTTGATTCTCTTAAAAGTCTTGAGAGACTGAAATAGTAGCAATACCAAACAGAACCATACAGATATATCTGACGAGACAATGCTAATGGAATCCTTTTCACGGAATCCATCGATTAGCGTTGGCTAACCAAATTGCGGCGCCGATGATGAAAGTAAATGATGTTTCTGATTTTCAAGAGGATAGCAGTATTGTTTTGAAGGGATAACACAAATAGTTGCAACTATGTCGAATGTTGAGTAAAGCAGAAAGAGAAAAGCTGCTTGTCCTTTTGGAAAGATGTGAAAAATAATTTTGAAAGACGTTTCAGAAATTTCATGGAATTTTTTTCTCCCCACCACTTTTTAAACGAGAGAAATTTTGTTTTCGTCCGCAACACAAGAATCGTTAATTGCGAAAAAAATCCCTCAGATTTCCTTGTGCTCCATACATACAGCATAGTGTGCTGAAAAGTGGTGCAGATATCGCATTTAAAGGTATTTCATTTGGCATAACGAAAACGTGCAGTTCGCCTCTTTCACACGTGTCTTTGTCGTAATTTTCCGATATGATGGGTCAACGAACTTTCTATACGGCCGATGGATGCCAGCTTCCGAAGTTTTGTGAAATGATTTGGCTAGTTTCTGCGCAGCATATGACGGGCGGTTTTCTTCTCATCAGTAAAACACGTCTTTTCTACCAAAGTAGCTGGAGGCTTCTTTCAGTGCCTTAACGAAATTGAAGTTGCTGTTGCTGAAGCTTCAGAATCAGAATCAGGATCATATGTAGAGGATTTTAGGAATGGAGTGTCTGGCCCCAGGCCTTAAACAACCCTTAGAAATAGGAAGCTAGGAGATTTAGGCTAGGGGAGTTCGATAGGAAAATGACACGGAAGCGAGGTAGAAAGGGGGAGGAAGACGCCCTTATATGTTCCCTGGGGGCCAGTACCCGGGGTCCAGAACGGCTTAACGTGCTCATCCGACGCACGGCGGGTATTTAGTGGTTCAAGCGTTTGTACCTGCTGGTGTATCGAACCTGAGGTCATCGCAATGGCAGTCACGAACGCTGACCACTAGGCCACCGGCGGCCCAAATTTTATTTTTTACAATAAAAGAGCAGGGTCTCTGACTGACTCAAAAATTTCTGGTTTACCATGCAATATGTAACATGACAGTATGTAAAACTGCGAGAAAATATTTTGCAAGTAATTTATTGCTTGGAACGTGTTTTCAATGTATTATAAAAATGATGGGTGTAACTACAGTATAAGCTTTACGCCCGTCTGGTTTGTAATGAAAAAGTTGCATAGTGAAGGTAAGAACTTGCTTACTATCAACTATCTTGAAGCACTTACCGAGTAATGTTTTAACTTTAGCGAAATCTTCTTTTTCAAGTATGTAATGTGCACGATAATTGGATTGATAGATAGGTAGTAAGTTTCGATTTTTCTCAAAGGCGTGCTGTACTCTGCTATTCATTGTCATCCCTCTCTATTCTTCTCTATCCAAGAATTGTTGCACGAAAAGTAAACTCTGTGTGTCTATTTTTGGGAACCGCATGGAATACAATGCAAGAGCAGGGACAGTTTTAGCACCTCCAACCAGCATTGTGTGAAAATTCCACTGCGGCTATGCAATGAGGTGTACCAGTTGCACACGTCTAAGGTGCCGATTATTATAGTTCTAAATGTATTCAATTGGGTCTGTCAGTCGACATGAGCGGTCATGGGAGAACATGGAAGTCATCTTAGTGGTCCCTCGAAATTGATGAGTAATCCGGGCTCTTACGCCATGGCGCGCTGTTCAATTGGTCTATATCTTTTGGTCTGGAAAAACTGTCTGCACAAACGAATGAACCCATCTGGTAACATTTGAATGGTACGAGATGTTGTTTAGGGGGTCATTAATCGCTATCAGAGGAAAGAGAGTGTCTCAGCAAAACAACACCTAGAGTATTACGCCCTTATCACCAACCACTACCCATGAAATTAGTGATACTCGTATGATGTTCCCCATAGCTGTTCGCTCCCAACCTTGCTGGCACAAGCATATCCTCCAACCTTGTGGATGCAATAGGATGTGTTTGACTATTTCCGGCGATTTGTTGACTTTGTATGGTGTTCAGATGTATGTGTTCTTGTTTCAGTATGCATAGTTGATTTAGCTGTGGAAGGTTCGTAGAGCTGTTTTGCCTGGAAAGGTGACAGGCACGGTTAAGTTTTTTATGCTGTAATTCTTTCGTTGGTATTTCTATTCTGTTCCTGTGGTCAGTGGCAGCGGACGCCATGGCTGCATCGAGCAATTTGTCTCTTCCGCCATATGAACATTCTCGGAACACGTATCTGCTTTTCATCATGCGGATAGATCCTTCGGGCTTCCTCTCCTCTGACCTGAACAGATGGCTCATCCAATCATAGTACTTCTGAGCGTAAGTCTGGAATCACTTGCGGGCTACATGAGTACTCAATTTTCGATGAGATTAGTCCTTTCCTCTCTCTCTCCCTTTCGATACTTGATGTCACCTCAAAGTCGTGTATAGTGCCCTGCAGTATCCACACATGATCTTGTCTAACTGTCTTCGATGATGACCAAACATTTTTGATGACGTAAGGCCTGGCATGTACTTACGCGTAGTATGTGGCTCCTACTGTATTTTCCTAGAGGTCCTTTAAAGAATCGTCTGCTTGGGCTCCCAAAGTCGTGCATACATCATTGGTTTGACTGTGCTGGATTACAACTAAAGGATGCGTGAGGCTTGGCAGGGCCTTTTACACGATCTTATGGTAACGTCTCCCTCGAAGATATTGGAACGCTTTAGGTGATACCAAGGTTCTTAGATACATCGTTAGGTTGAGCCATTTCGGATATGAGCTGCTATTGGCTGACGAAATTATGCGTCATATAGAAAGGTACAAGGCAGCGAGCGGCAAGTTAGCCATCACTCGAACGGGTTACACCTTAGGTAACGAATGTTAACAAGTGCGATGGAAAATGTTTATAAATACTTGAAATTTCAAAGTTTAGCATATTTATCAGCTGATCTCTTATTTCCTGCTTCATGAATTATTTTTAAAAAACTGGAAATATCCCCGCACCGTGATAACTTCGGTTTTCTAGTTATGTGGGGAGCAGCAACCCCACGGACCGAGCTGACCTTGTTACGGAACATCTTGCATTTTTCTTCCTTTGTACGATAACATCACCGTAGGCACGGCTCTGGTATACACAGCTGATGGGGAGTGGCGACCCCAATGTCCAAGCCGACTTATACTGTTTGATGTTTCCCTCTTTTTTTTTAATTTTGTGTTGGAATCTTGACCGGCACCCGACTCAGTCGTAGGTTGGGCTGAGGTTGTGATTATGTGTCAGAGCCGGAGTTTAGTTCCTCCTCGTTTCTTTTTCTCCTTTCTTTCTCCATTTTATGTTTCTCCTCTGTTTTTCCGGGCTGGTTAGCTAGAACTACCAGCACGTTCGCCATGGGCGGTGACCCGTAAGGTGGAAAAAACAGGATGCTGGAGGATGAGGTCTCTAGGGGGGGGTGCAGTTGACAACAGCTACCAACACTCCCCTTTGCCTCCTGCTTCACCCTAGATTTCCACCTAGGAACTAACCCACTCCTAGTCAATGAATTCTGTGGCCGATTGGAGTCCAGACGTCTGACGGCTTTCATTCGGTTTATACGACAGGGTGAGCCTGGGAATAGTGTGGTTACGTAAACGGTGTGTTACTGCCGCACGGGAAATTCAAAGTACATGCCGAGCACATGCCTGTATTATCAATCTGACTATATCCGCTGCCCATCCCCAGAGCCGCGTTCTTCGTCCTTTGACGCTTGCGGGTCGCTCGTGCTCCGCTGTTGGGCTCCGTGGTGGGTGGGGAAGTCTACGGACGAATTGTCTTCCATTCTTTATTGATACTGTTAACTCTCTCCCTTCTACGAAGCTCAAGAGTGATTTGCATTAGGAGCCTAGCTCCTCATATAGGAAAATTTGTACTTTGCCATGTCACAATGCACGATTTTTCATCATTCATACAAAGGGAGGAAGCTCAGGCCTTGCAGGGAGCCGTTGGGTCGCCAAAAAGTGTGAAGGAGTTATAATCAAGAGATCTCTTGGTGAAAACGTCAATTCCACCCCATGGTGAATTGCTGCCAAATATTTTCAACTTGGGTGGTGTACTTGTGGATATCAAACATCACCAATCCCTGAATTCATCAGGAGGTGTTTTCTCTCTGAACGCGACCTAATGGAACTTCTTGAGGAGTTTGCTAGCCAAGGTGTGACAACAGTGCGTCGTATTAAGTTACGCCGGACCGGGCAGCTGGTGAACTCCAGGACAGTTATTTTGATATTCGATCGCCGGACTCTACCATCCCCCTTAAATGCGGGCTATTTAAAATGTGATGTGTGTTCATACACTGGTGTGCAAAAATTAAGGGCGAAGAGGAGAAATTTGCATAACAGCGGAAAAAGCAGGCAGAACGCACCGAAAGACCACGCAGGAGATAGACTAGGGTCCGGTACGGTAGGGTATGCGCATATATGCAGCATGACGTAGGGAGCGGAGTGTCGGAAGGGTGTAAAGCACACGGGCGGTGTACGCTCAGAAATTCGGTGAAAGCTATTGCATGGTGTACATCGGTTTGAAAGACGTCGAGTTGCTGCCACCGTGTGATATGGTCAACAGGCAATCCAGTAGACGACATCTGGATGACTTTACCCGAGTTCGCGTCATTGGGAAGTTGGAAGAAGGTCGAAGTGTGACTAGTATGGCCGAGGAGTTCGGGATCGCTCACAGCATCGTTTTACAAGCTTGGAGAGCATTTCAAACGACAGGAACAGCTGTCCCAGAGTTTAGCAGTGGTCGTCCACGAACAACCACGGCGGTGGACGACCGGTATATTGTCCTACAGGGGAGAAGAGACAGACGGCATACAGCGGAAGAAATCGCAAGGCACATGCAACAGACAACTGGACGTCGGTTATCGCGTTTTACGGTGGCCAGGAGGCTGCAAAAAGGTGGTCTATTTACACAACGACCAGTACCGTGTGTGCCATTAACGCCTGCTCATCGGAGACGGCGGTTTTTGTGGTGCTAGGAACACAAGAACTGGGCACATTAGCAACAGGGTCAAGTTCTTTTTACGGATGAGAGCCGATTTAGTCTGACGAGCGATTCTGGACGTATACACATCTGGAGAGAGCAGCGAACACGCAATCACACCTCCAACATCATCTAAAGGGACCGTTTTGAAGGTGGCGGAGTTTTCGTTTGGGGAGGTATATTCTTGGTAGCCATACTGACCTCCACATCTTCCAAGGAGGTTGCCACTGGTGTCCGCTATTGTACCGAGGTTCTCCTGCCTCACGTGCGTCTGTTTAAAAGTTGCTTGGGTCCTGAGTTCCTCTTCATGGACGACAACACTACACATCATCGTACAGTGGCTGTCGCAGAGCTGTTGGAGAGTGAAGATATTGAACGCATGGATTGGCCCGCAAGGTCCTCGGACCTAAATCCAATCGAACACGTGTGAGACCTTCTCGGGAGACGCTTGGCAGAACGTCACCAGCCGTCAGCATGGATTCCGCAGCTCTCAATTGCAGCACTCACACAGTTATGTCGTGGTGCTGCAAACTGCAGTTGTTTTGGTTCGCACGATGATTATCGTGTGAACCACGATAATTGTGCTCTGATGCAGCTCCCCATTGCGTTAACTGTAAAGGAGACCATGCGTCGAATGCGAGGGACTGCCCGCGGTGGATTGATATGAGGAAGATTCAGGAAGTGAAAACTGCCGAAGATCTTTTTTACCCGGAAACTAGGGAAAAGGTTGTCCCACCTGCCTCAGGAGGATGCGACTACGTTTTCGTTTTAACTTCTAGGCAATCTATTGAAACTCAGAGGGATGGTAAATGATTGGAATGACTGTCCTTTCTTTTCAAGAAACTTGTGCTGCTGGACTGAAAGTATTTGGAAGCTCCATTTCGCCAGCCCCCACACCTCGGAATTTTAAAATTTCGGCTATTCCATTCGTTTGTACTCCGTTTGTACCGGATTGTACCGCAAAAATTTTCGTTTGTACCACTTCCGGTAACGAGCTATTCTATTTCAAAGTGGGGGGCTGAAAAAACGACAGCCTCCCCACCACGCAATATTAAAATTTTGACTATGCTATTCGTTTGTACTCCGTTTGTACCGGATTGTACCGCAAAAATTTCGTTTGTACCACTTCCGGTAATGAGTTATTCAAATTTCAAAGTAGGGGGGGGGCTGGGGAAACGGCAGTCCCCCACCCCACCACGCAATATTGAAATTTCGACTATTACATTCGTTTGTACTCCGTTTGTACCGGATTGTACCGCAAAAATTTTCGTTTGTACCACTTCCGGTAACGAGTTATTCTCATTTCAAAGTGGGGGCTGGGGAAACGGCAGCCCCCCACCACGCAATATTGAAATTTCGACTATTACATTCGTTTGTACTCCGTTTGAACCGGATCGTACCGCAAAAATTTTCGTTTGTACCACTTCCGGTAACGAGTTATTCTCATTTCAAAGTGGGGGGGCTGGGGAAACGGCAGCCCCCCACCACGCAATATTGAAATTTCGACTATTCCATTCGTTTGTACTCCGTTTGTACCGGATTGTACTGCAAAAATTTTCGTTTGTACCACTTCCGGTAACGAGTTATTCCCATTTCAAAGTGGGGGCTGGGGAAACGGCAGCCCCCCCCCCCACCACGCAATATTGAAATTTCGACTATTACATTCGTTTGTACTCCGTTTGTACCGGATTGTACCGCAAAACTTTTCGTTTGTACCACTTCCGGTAACGAGTTATTCCCATTTCAAAGTTGGGGGCGGGGAAACGGCAGCCACCCACCACACAATATTGAAATTTCGGCTATTCCATTCGTTTGTACTCCGTTTGTACCGGATTGTACCGTAAAATTTTTCGTTTGTTCTACTTCCGGTAACGAGCTATTCCCATTTCAAAGTGGGGGATTGGGAAAACGGCAGCCCCACCACCACACAATATTGAACATTCGACTATTCCATTCGTTTGTACTCCGTTTGTACCGGATTGTACCGCCAAAATTTTCGTTTGTACCACTTCCGGTAACGAGCTACTCCCATTTCAAAGTTAGGCGGCTGGGGAAACGGCACCCCCCCACCACGTAATATTGAAATTTCGACTATTGCATTCGTTTGTACTCCGTTTGTACCGGATTGTACCGCAAAAATTTCGTTCGTACCACTTCCGGTAACGAGCTATTCCCATTTCGAAGGGGGGTTGGGAAACGGCAGCCCCACACCACTCAATATTGAAATTTCGGCTATTCCATTCGTTTGTACTCCGTTTGTACCGGATTGTACCGCAAAATTTTCGTTTGTACCACTTCCGGTAACGAACTATTCCCATTTCAAAGTGGGGGATTGAGGAAACGGCAGCCCCACACCACGCAATATTGAAATTTCGGCTATTCCATTCGTTTGTACTCCGTTTGTACCGGATTGTACCGCAAAATTTTCGTTTGTACAACTTCCGGTAACGAACTATTCCCATTTCAAAGTGGGGGATTGAGGAAACGGCAGCCCCACACCACGTAATATTGAAATTTCGGCTATTCCATTCGTTTGTACTCCGTTTGTACCGGATTGAACCGCAAAATTTTCGTTTGTACCACGTCCGGGTACGAGTTATTCCCATTTAAAAGTTAGGAGATTGGGAAACGTCACCCTCCCACACCCCACCCCTCCCACAATACGCAAATTTGAAGTTTGGACTATGCCATTCGTTAATACTCTGTTTTGTACCGGTTTATACCGGAAACATTTTCGTTTGTACCACTTTCGGTGACCAGGTATTCCAATTTAAAGTGGCAGGCGCAATCTCGCCAGCCCCCTTGCAAATTCTTCGATTCAACCAGGCAGTTTGTTTCTACTCCATTGGAGCCGCATTGGTACCGCAAATTGTTTTCCTTTGTACCACTTCCAGTAATGAATAATTCGAAATTTTTAAGACGGAAGCACATTACCCCAGAAATTCTGCGATTCACTCATGGCATTTGTTTTTATTACGGCAGTAGAGGATGTTACAGCAAAATTTTTCGCTTGTACTACTTCCGGTAACGAGTTATTCGCAATTACGCAGTGCGAAGCACCGTGTTATCCGTCCCGAATTCGGAAGTTTGATGATTCAACCATGCCATTCGTTTGTACTGCATTGTACCGTAAATGCAATTTCTTCGAGTACCATTGTACCGAGTTATTTGCAATTGTAATTTGGGAAACCCTACTTTACCAGTCCCCCACCTCGGAAATTCGGTGATTGTGCCATGCCATTCATTTGTACTGCGTTTGCACAGGATTGTACCGCAAAACGTTTTGTTTGTACCAATGCTGATAACAAAGTTCACGAAATATAAAAATAAGGAGCGCCATTCCTTCAGGCCTTCGCCACCTCCCACCTTGAAATTCTTGTAATTCATATAGTTATTCGTTTTTATTACGTTTGTACCCAATTGTTCCGCAGAAGTTTTGATTGTACCACAATCGTTTTTAATTTATTCGTTTCCAGTTGGAAATGCGTGAATGGTTTCTGTGTTCTTTGAGTTTGAGGAAAGCACCAGTTCTTTGTACGAATGGACTAATGTAGAGCATTTGCTATCTGCAAAGTACTGTAGTAGTAGATATAGGCGACGTAGATCTGTGTTTCGCATAATTTTATATTTAATAAGTATTATTACATTTCCTTCTCTACTTTGTATCCTACAGGTACATGACAAGGGGAATTGTGCACTGATGGAGTATAGGTTCAGTCTATACTAATGTTTGCACAAATCTTCTCCAGAAGTATTCTCGAATTTGACACTATTGTCTTAGGAGATATCTCGGTCATTTGTACTTAATTCTTTGCTTCCAATTTGGGATCGAATGCTGTTCCACTGCACTGTTTTTATGCAAAGAATTTGCTGTAACACCCAGTGCTATATTGTGCAAAATGTACAAGCTTGTCTTATTTGATTTCTTAAGGCGTCATGATGTGTCTTAAAACAAAACGGATCGTAATTTTTGTAGTATTTTAATGGGAAGAAGAACGCAAATTTTTTTCTTGGAGTCCTCTTATGGCGGTATTTGTGACGATGATAAATTTATTTCATTGTTGTCTATGTTATAAATAAGGGCGTCGCCAGACTAGACTTTGGGGGGTTATGGCTGGAGGGTGGCTGAACAGCGCATAATTTTGTTTTCACTTCCTCGTACTCAACGTTTCGCCCGTCATTCGTTATGGAAATTAAACTTCAGTATTTTAAAAGTGATAATTATCACTTTTAGTTTAATATCATTTTAATTTAAAATATTTAATGTAATTTTATTTAAAACAATTGTAACCCCGAAAATACTCGTTTTAGCACAAAGAGGTTAGCCTAGCGTTAATATTATTTAAATATTCACCTACTCCACGTCATGGGTGTGTTTTTCAAAATATTTGGTTGTCACGCGGGTTGGTTTTCTGCATTGGGCTCGCCTTCTATCTGCGATGCCATGGAGTGCCATGCTTATAGAACATCGTGAGTAAAGAGCTTTTTAAACAAGGGACAGAGTGAATAGTGGATGCTGTGTGATCTCTGAAACTTTGCTGGGAGATCTGGTTTATTTCTGCTTCTGCAGAGTAAATAATAGAAAAGGGAAAACATTTAAAGGAACTACCGTTTGATCTGTTTCCAATTTTTTTTGAAAATTTCGGGATTCTCCGTGTACGTTTTTCTGGAATTCTGAACGCATTAACAGTTCCTGGATGCTGTACCACACGCCATCCAAAATAATTTGGAGTTTCTTAAACTGCTTTCTGGTTAATGCAACTCCTGTTGTTAAGTGAAAAATCCGGAAACAAAATTTGAAAGACTTGAAGACTTCTTACATTTATTCAAACTTAGAACAGAACTAAAATTCGCTCAGCGTTTTCTTTGCATACTGTAACCAACACATGACCCTAATCACCACGTGGTGATTGATGTGTCACCATGCGACAGCACACTAACTGCACGATGACTGTTTCCTTATCTGGTCATCTCGCAACGAACATGCTATTGACTCTAATCAGACAAAGCTAACTTCAGCTTGAGAGGTAAACGAAAGGGTTTCATTATAACTAACTTTCATATCTTAAGAGAATAAACAAAAAAATCTTCATAGAGTACATAATAAGGGTAAAGAAATTCTTCAAGGTCGAATTTCCACTAAAATGATGGTGGTATACGGAAAGCGTGAGAATTTTATCAGACACCTTCAAAAGAATTCATCTTGGAATTAACGCAGCTTTTGAAAAACGAGTGAACTATGAAATTCTTTGTTCTCCACAAAGAAAAGTTTCAGATGTCGAAATCTCGCCGTCCTGACCCACTTTTTCCTGAGTGAAATTTAACACATGGTGGAAATCTCCACTTACGCATTCCTTTGAGTGGGGAATAGCTCTCATGAAAGGGGTCAACGGTTCCAAACGACATTGATTAAAATTGGGGAGAGGGAAAATATATGAATTAAAAAAAATAATGCATAAGCAGGATTCCCAAAAACATAAAAAAATATAAGTTTTATATAAAAAAGCAATTCCAGGAAAAATATTGGAGGGGCGAAAGATTTCCCATTCTTCCAATTCCCACAAAAAATTTAACGAAGTCCAATAAATCTCTCGAAAATAAAATTAAACAAATACTTGGACTGACAAAAGAGAGAACGCCACGGATGTCAACCTATCCCGCGGCTAGTAGTAGGAGATACACTGTTCCCCCTCTGACATCATTTTTTTTTCTATGCGAACAGAAATTAACTTTAACAACCGTCTTAGAAAATGCCTCTTCCACGTGTTTTCTTCCCAGCCATGCAAGAGCAATCAGATTGCGTTTTTCCCACCAAAAGTTCTAGCAAGAAGGAGCAGAAGACGCCGTAACGAAGCCCTACGGAGCTCCCTCCCCTGTCACGCCCCCTTGTTATTTGGCTCCTTCGGGCTACGTCATGCTACGGCAAAATGATCAAGTTAGTGAAAAAAATCAGTGTTGGAACTTAATGTGTCTAACAGAATCTCAAATGACGTCAACCGCCGACCCCGCGGAGGAAATGGCGCAGGCTGATGTCATGGTTTTGTCTGCTATCACGACATGCGTCACCCATCATAGTGACTCGTCCCAAAACACGTGTCATACAAAGTGGTATGGTCTGAGACAAAGAGAAAATTGTGAGTCATCCCAAAACACATGTCGGACAAAAGATAGCGGAACATGAATCAACAGGAACGAAATCTTTTCAAACAAAGCCTTTCCTCGTCTAAATTAAAATTGGAGGAAGCACAAATATAAGAATAAAAAAAATAATGCACCGTTTATTAATATTTGCAACACCTCACGGAAGTTCTAAAAATATAAGTTTAATCAAAAAAATTCGAGGAAACAAAAAATATTGGAAACGACAAAAAACTTCCTTCAAAAATTTGGCAAAGTCCAATCAAACTCCAGAGAAAATAAAAACAAATAAATAATGCAACGTCTATAAAAATTCCTAACACTTCACGGAAGTTCTAAAAATATAAGTTTAATAAAACAAATTCGAGGAAATGCTTCGATTGAAAAAACTTCCTTCAAAAATTTGTCAAAGTCCAATAAATCTCCCGAGAAAATTAAAAAAAAATGCAACGTCTATAAAAATTCCTAACACCTCACGGAAGTTCTAAAAATATAAGTTTAATAAAATAAATTACAGAGAAAAAATACGAGTAAAGAAATTATGGAAACGACAAAAAACTTCCTTCAAAAATTTGACAAAGTCTAATAAATCTCCCGAAAAAAATAAAAAATAAATAAATAATGCAACGTCTATAAAAATTCCTAACACCTCACGGAAGTTCTAAAAATATAAGTTTAATAAAACAAAACATATTGGAAAGACTTCCCAAAAATTTGTCAAAGTCCAATAAATCTCCCGAGAAAACTTCGAAAAAGCACCGCTAGGGGGCAACACCTCGCGACACATCCCCTTTCCCCCACTCATCGTTGCCATCTATCAAAAACAAAGGTTCAACGTAATAATAAAGTTAAAAGAAGCACCGCTAGGGGGCAGCACATCGCGTACACATCTCCTTTCCCCCACTCGGTCGTTGCCAACCCTCAAAAATCCATCGAAAGTTCCAAAAAGCACCGCTAGGGAAAGCACCGACCCAACACAGTAGCACCATCTGCCACGCCCCCATATCCACCTGTCACACGCCACCTGCTCCTTCTGACCGTGCCACGCCCCCATCCTTCTGCGCCAAGCCACGCCCCCATCCTTCTCCTAGAAGGATGCATTATTGCGCCAGTCACCCGTCATTTTACACTACTCATATGAAAATGTAAATTGGAGGCTACCCGTTGGCATTTTTTTATTTCCAATGCAGCCCTTCCATTAACAAAAACATCAATATAACAACACACAGATATATTGAAAGTTCTGAAACGTTAATTGTTTGGCATTTCACTTTTCTACCATTTTCTTCAACAGAGTAGACAACACACAGGTAAACGGAATTCAAAAATATACCTTTTAATCTGTTTCGTCATATTTTAAGCAACATTTGTGCTCAGAACACTTGCTGCATATAAGAGAACAACGTTTCAGGCACCTATTACATCCTTTGTACAGTCTTGTAAAAATAAAAGAAATTATATATATTAACAGGTTGGCTTTTCACTGCTGCAACACCGCTTTGGCAGAGTAAACAACACACAGGAACAAATTGTAACACACACTTTTAAATATGTTTACATTGTGTTTAAAGCAATAATTTGGCTCATAAATATTGCTGCATATGAAAAATGACTTTTTATGGTATATATTAGATCATTTCTACACGGTTTCTCGGAAATGCAACTTTAACATATTAGCTTCCAAATGTTCTTAATTTTTCTAATTCAAATAGTGTGGATGCTTACATATTACACTATGGAAAACATATACAAAAAATATACAAAAAGATAAAACATTTACGACAAGGAAATACAATTCCAGCCACATAATGACTGAATATTCAAGAACTGAAAACAATACAAAGTTTATAGTAACTGAAAGTAAAACCCTTAAAATTTACTTTGGACTACATTTAGTACTCCGGAGATTAAATTCAAACAGACGTCAACTTCATATCATAAGTAAATACTATGCTAAACTTAATTAACAACAGTTAATGCGAAATGCAAAAATAAAACCAATGAAAGATGAAACAAGATAATATGCTATATGTCGTCGCACATGTGTACGTGGTAACAAAACCAATAATGGGAATGCCTTACTCATAACACAAAACACAACAGATGAAATATCAAAAAATACTTATACTGTGATTTGATTAAAACACCAGTTCACCGATCAACCAATTGACTAAAGTTTTAATAAGGAACAACCATTCTAATGTCATTTATACAAAATACACAATTAATGATAAAGCGCAGTATGACTCCCCCACCCAAGAAAACCAATTTCCCTCATGAATTATACTATTAATTCTATCAGTACAATTGCGTACTGAAATACGCTTCGAGAACAACTGAGAATAGAATAATAATTCGAAAATGACCACTGTAGTTCTGTTGCTTTGGCAGAATTAATAGACAGCGGGAGGGTTAAATTAAAGAATATCTTTTAAAATGGTTCTATTATAATAACGGCAACATTTCTGCTTAGAACTTCTGTTACATGTGGAAAATCTATGTTTCAGATGCCTATTGGATCATTTCGACACAATCGTTTTTTAAAAACCTAATGGAAGGAATGCATTAACAAATTGGCACTTCATTGCTGCATGAATTCGGCAGAGTAAACAACACATATGAGCAAATTGTAAAAGATAATTTTTAATATGTTTCCATTGTATTTAAAGAAATATTTTTGCTCATAACCATTGTTGCATATTAAGGACCAATGTTTCAGGCACCTACTGAATCATTTACACAAGCCTTTCTTTTTTAAACAAAAGCCACACACACATGCAAGTTTGTAAAACATAAAGATTTAGATATTAGCACTTCGATGCTAATCTGAAGTGTTATATTTACTGCTTTGCTACGGCAGAGTATACACTTAGGAAGAAATTGCGAAACAAACAATTTAATACATTTTCATTGTTTTTTATGCAAAGCGTCTTTTCTCATTATATGTATCCATTAGATTTAATGAAATAATTTTACTCATAACCATTGCTGCATATGGAAGATCTACTTCTCGTGCCCATATATCATTTTTACACAGTCTTGTGCATAAAAACGTATATACATATATATATTCACTTATCTAAAATATTATATAAACAGGTTTCCATTTCAGTCCAGTACGATTGTTCCGGTATAATACTAAATGGCTGCCAAGGGTAGTTAGTACTCAGGAAACGCAGGGCAAAAAGGATAATGCCGTGTCCTTATACATAACTTTTCAAGCGAGAAAGCAAATCTAATGCTGTCATTTTAGCTCAATACACAATTGTAAATACTGGCGTAAATCTTGTATCTTGGCATAAGCCATTAACCCAGGTGAATCAGCTCCAGTAATAGAAGAAAAAAATTGAAAAGGAAAAACCACATTCACGTTGGCTCTTCTTTTTTTTTTTTTTAATTTTAGAAGGAATGTTTAAAAACATTATCAGGCAGGAGTTCATGTATCATAAATTATCGAATGCGATTAATTCGTGTATCATCATCATCATCATCATTGTCAACCATTATCAATCCACTGCTGGACGAAGGTCTCCCCAAGTTTCCTCCACAACGGTCTGTCTTGTGCCATTCTCCTCCATGTCACTCCCGCATATTTACGAATTTCATCCACCCATCTCCCATGTGGTCTTTTTCTGGGTCTTTTCCTGTCCCTTGGAATCCAAACTAAAATTTCGGCCGTCCATCTATGGTCTGTCCTTCTGGCAGTATGTCCAGCCCATTGCCATTTCAGGGATTTAACTCTGATCATGATGTCTTCCACTCTCGTCATTTTTCGGATCCACGTGTTCCTCTTCTTATCTCTCCTGGTTATACTCAAGCATGCACCTCTCCATGCTGCTTTGAGTTGTCTGCAGCCTTTGTATGTCTCTTTTAGTTAAGGTCCACGTCTCTGCACCATACGTAAGCACTGGAAGGATGCATTGATCAGACACTTTTCTTTTAAGACATAATGGCATATTGCTCTTGAAAATTATGCTGTTTCTTCCAAAAGCTCTCCAGGCAAGTTTTGTACGCCGATTAATTTCTTCATCAATGTGACCCTCACTTGATATCTGCTGTCCAAGATAAACATACGTATCTGTTATCTCCAGTTTTTCTCCATCAATCGATAAATCTTCATTTCTTGTAAAAGCATTGAACATCACTTTTTGTCTTCTGAAAGTTCATTTTTAATCCCACTTCTTTACTCTTGTCAGCAAGTTCCTGGATCATACTCTGCAGCTCTGATGGGGTAGTTGCAAAAATGACTACGTCATCAGCAAAACAAAGGTGGGTTAGATAATCTCCATTAATCTTTATCCCTTTGTTTTCCCAGTTCAGTGATTGAAAGACATTTTCCAATGTGGCATTAAAGAGCTTCGGAGATATGGTGTCACCTTGTCTCACTCCCTTTCCAATTTTTATGTGTGTTGTATTTTCAAACAGCCGAATCTTTGCACTTGCATTTTCATAGATGTTATTAATAATATTAATGTATGCATCTTCAATACCGCAGGATTTCAGAGCCGTGGTAACTGCTGATGGTTTCACCGAATCAAAGGCTTTTTCATAATCGATAAAAGCCATGCACAATGGAAGTTCATATTCCCTCGCTTTTTCAATTAGTTCTCTCAGTACGTGGATATGATCTATTGTGCTGTAGACACTCCTGAATCCAGCTTGTTCTCTCGGTTGAGCCATGTCCAGTGTTACCTTCAAGCGGTGTGAAAGAACTTTAGTAGAAGATTTTATAAACCACTGATAGGAGGCTGATAACTCTGTAGTTCCCGAGATCCTCAATGTCACCTTTTTATGTAGCAGGATCATTGTAGCATTGTTCCAATCCTCAGGAATCTTCCCTTCATTAAGGCATCGAGTGAAAATTTGGGCGAGTACTGTTTCGATTTCTCCACTTGCTTCTTGTATGATGTCTATAGTAATTCCATCTTCTCCTGGAGCTTTCCCCCGTTTCATGTTCTTGATTGCATGAGCAACTTCTGCTGGGAGGACTGGAAGAACTCTGGCACCTTTCATGATGTCTGGAGTACATGTATCATCCCTTTCATATAATTTGGAGTAGAAATCTTTCACTCTCGTCAAAATTTCGCCTCTATTTCTTGTTATAGAACCATATTCTTTTCTCAGAGCCATAATCTGTTTTCTTCATTTACTGAGATGTCCCTTTGCTATCTTAAGGCTTTGGTTGTTTTCAATTGCTTTCCTCACTAGCTCACAGTTGAATTTCCTTACGTCTTCAGTGATACTTTTTCGTGCTGTCTTGCATAGCTCTATATATTCCACTTTGGAAGTCACATCTTCTTTAGTTGTCCTCATCTCTCTTCTTTTTTGCATCAACATTTTGGTTTTTCCTGATAATTTGTTCACATGCAACTTGTTCTTAGACCCAGCTAATTTTGTTGCTGTTTCCATAAGAGCTTTGGTTACTTTTCTGTTAACTTCCGAAATATCCACTTCTTCCGATGTTAGGCCTTCTAAAGCAGAGAATCTGTTCTTCAATTCCAACTTGAAAGTATTATGGTGTTTTTTAAGGTTGGTTATGTCAATACATTTTGTTTGTCTTATGAGCTTGCCACGTTCCAGTTTAGTGTTGAGGTGCATCTTACATCTCACCAATCTATGGTCACTACCTGTGTTGAACTTGTTCAGCACACTGCAGTCTTCGATAACGAATTTTTTGTTACACATAATAAAATCAATTTCACTTGTCGTCCCAATTGGATGTCTCCATGTCCATTTCCTGTGTGGCTTTTTCTTGAAAAAGGAGTTCAAGATGAAAAATCCTTCTGCCTCTGCAAACTCAACGAGAGTATTTCCACGCTGGTTTATGTTGCCGTGACCGAATTTACCTACTGAAGTTTCATTCTGTTGCCGGTGCCCTATTTTTGCATTGAAATCTCCCATAATTATCTTCAAGTGCTGCTTACCTTTATTATTTAGATGACGAATTTCCTCATAAAATTCTTCAATTTCTTCTTCAGGATGACTTGTGGTGGGTGCATAAGTTTGAATAATCTGAGCCTGGTATCTTCTCGATAGTTGGATAACGAGTCGTGCAGCTCTGTCAGAGGAACTTTCGACTTCTACCACTTTATCCTTCAGTTTTTTGTTTATTATAAATCCAACACCACTAGTTCTGCCAGTATCTGTCCCACGATAATAGAAGAGATGTCCACTTTTCAGTTCAATGAGATCTTCTCCTTTTCTCCTTACCTCACTTAGCCCGACGATGTCCCACTTGATCCTTTGTAGTTCCTCTTCCAATTCAAGAAGCCTTGAATCAGAAGATAGGGAGCGTCCGTTATAGGTAGCCAAGGTCAGCATCAAATGGCAGCCTAGTCCGGTCCTCCGGGGATTCTTAGCACCCTCTGCCTTCATGTAGCACTATCCGCTGCCTTGGCCAGGTACATTCCAGCTGCCGGAGACTGAGGGCCAAGATTTAAGTTGTAGAGTAATTTTGGAGGTGTTTGGCCATAACTCACCACGCTGGCCAAGCGGGTTGGTGAGTGTGGGATAGCATTTCCTCTGATCCCGATGGTATAGTTATACCGCTATTGGCGGTCGTCAGAGCCCCTTTAGTGGGAACAGGATGCACCACGAGAAGGCGGGGTTGACATTTGTCAAGGAGAGGCTGTGATGTTACGCATCACCTGACCTTACATCTCAATTCGTGTATAGTCTTACGGAAATCGGCAAAATCCTATTTGGATGGACTACGATTTCCACCGAAGACTATGTTGTGCTCATGTCGCAAAATCAGTCTGCATTCGCCGGGCACATGCCGAAGTAAATGTACGATGCGATCGCTCTGTCCACGTTATTTATAAACAACACATAGCAACTGAAAAATTGTATATCCGACACCGCTGGGATCGAACCCCAGATCTCTCGATAACTAGCCGAGTGCGTTCGCTTTACGCTATGGTGCCAACAATTCACAGCGCTATTCGTGGTTTATCAGTCAGCATCTGACTACACAAATCCATATTGACGGGCTCAGGAACTGATGTATCGCCATCTAGTGGCATTCAAGCGAGCAAGCCGTTTTAATTACAGCTGATAATTCCAAGGGGCGATAGAAATGGTGAATATATTTTAAATACGTGGAGATAATGTAAATGTACGATGTCATCGCTCTGTCCGCGCTATTTTTATAAACAACGAATAGCAACTGAAAATTGTATATCCGACACCGCTGAGACCGAACCCCAGATCTCTCAATAACATGCTGAGTGCGTTCGCTTTACGCTACGGTGCCAACAATTCACAGCGCTGTTCGTTGTTTATCAGTCAGCATCTGACTACACAAATCCATATTGATGGGCTGAGGAACTGATGTGTCGCCATCTAGTTGCATTCAAGAAAGCAAGCTGTTTTAATTACAGCTGATAAATCCAAGTGTCGCTTTCTTGAATGCCACTAGATGGCGACACATCAGTTCCTGAGCCCATCAATATGGATTTGTGTAGTCAGATGCTGACTGATAAACCACGAATAGCGCTGTGAATTGTTGGCACCGTAGCGTAAAGCGAACGTACCCGGCTAGTTATCGAGAGATCTGGGATTCGATCCCAGCGGTGTCGGTAGAACAATTTTTCAGTTGCTATTCGTTGTTTATAAAAATAACGTGGACAGGGCGATGACATCGTACATATACATTATCTCCACGTATTTAAAATATATTCACCATGCCGAAGTCATTCCGCACAAATATCTCCGAGGACCCCAAATTACCTGGGATTTTAGAATCGGCTATTTTAGCTTCTAACAATGTCGGTAAGCTCTGAGGTGAAGCTCTGAATACAAAGAAGGGCGAAATCATATTTGGAGGGACTACGATTCCCATCGAAGATTCCGTTGTGCTCATGCCGCAAAATCTAGCTGATGGTGATGTCCTAATACAGACACCTTCGAAATCGAAGTGCAGATCCAGTTGAGCGTCGCGGCCTGAAGTGCGGGAGGACGGCGTGTCACGGAAGGAACGACCGTAGAAATTCGTAGCCTTAACGGGACCGTAAACAAACTGCAAATGTAATAATCATCCAGGAAAAAGAGACGGGTTCTCTAAAGGGACCAAAAACAAATTGAAATGTGACTTATTGCGGCCACGCAAAAAACCATGTTTCTTAACAAGTAAGTAACCGATTTGCAAGCAAATGGTCTCTTTCTACTGAGGAACGAATTACCCATGAGATACGATACATAATTACGTTCCATCCGTCCACCGTCTATCCGTCTTTCCAGAAATGGCTTATTACGGCCACACGAAAAACCATGTTTCTTAAGAAGTAAGTAACCGATTTGCAAGCAAACGGTCTCTTTCTACTCAGGAACGAATTACCCATGAGATACGATACAGAATTACGTTCCATCCGTCAGCCGTCTTTCCGTCCGTCCAGAAATGACTTATTCCGAACACACGAAAGATCATGTTTCTTAACAAGTAAGTAACCGATTTGCAAGCAAATCGTCTCTTTCTACTCATGAACGAATTACCCATGAGATACGATACAGAACTGCGTTCAATCTGTCCGCCGCCTGTCTGTCCGTCAAAAAGAAGAAAAAAAATATCTCCACCGAGAAACAACCGATTAGCCGGAAATGATTTCTTTCGACTCAGGGACGCCTCACAACTATCAGATAAAATACACAATTACGTTCCATCAGTACTAAGTCTGTCTTTCCGTCTGTCCGGAAGTATAAAAACACTAACTGGACCGAGAAACAACCGATTTGCACGGAAATGATTTCGTTGTACTCAGGTACGCATCACACCAATCAGATATGATATAAAATAACATTCCATCCGTCCGCCGTCTGTCTGTCCATTTGTCCCGAAGTATAAAAGCGCATAACCTCACCAAGAAACAACCGATTTGTACGGAAAGGTTTTCTTTCTACTGGAGGACACGTCACACCTGTCAGATGTGATACAAAATTACGTTCCACCCGTCCGCTGTCTATCCGCCCGTACGTCCCATAGAATAAAAGCCCCAACCCCAACAGGAACAACTGATTTGCACGGAAATTATTTCTTTCTAATGAAAACGCATCACACTTGTCAGGTACGATACAAAATTACGTTCCGTCAGTCGGCCGTATTTCTGTCACTCCTTCCAGAAGCATAAAAGCACGTAACCCAAACGAGAAACAACCGATTTGCACAGAAATGATTTTTTTCTGCTCAGCGATGACACACTTATAATATGTGATAGAAAATTACGTTCCATCAGTCTGCTGTCTGTCTTTCCGTCCGTCCGTCCGTACGGAATTATAAAAAACGTAACCCGACCGAGAAACAACCGATTTGCACGGAAATAAATTTATACCGCTCATGATGCGTCAGAATTATCAGATGTGATTGAAAAATACGTTCCATTTGTCCAAAGTCTGTCTGTCCGTCCGTCCAACCGAAGTATACAAGCAAATAACACCGCCGAAAATCAACCGATTTGCATGGACAGGATTTCTTTTACTCGGGGACGCCTCAAACCTATTGCGTACGATAAAAAATTAAAATTATGTTCCGTCCGTCTAAAGAATTAAAGCATCCACCCATCGAGAAACAACAGATTTGCACGGGAATGATTTTTTTCTACTCAAGACGCCTCACACCCATCAGATACGATAGAAAATTGTGTTCTATCCGTCGGCCTTATGTGTGCCTGTATGTCCGTCCGTCCCGAAGAATAAAAAGCCCGTAACCTCACCAAGGAATAACCGAATTGCACGGAAATTATTTCTTTCTTCTAAGGGACGCCTCACTCCTATCAGGTAATATACAAAATTAAGTTCCGTCCGTCGGACGTCTGTCTCTCCGTCCGTTCCGATGAATAAAAGCCTGCAAACCCACCAAGAAACAACCGATTAGCACGGAAATGCTTCCTTTCCACTCAGGGACGCATCACACCTATCAGCTATGATAGAAAAAAGACTGTCTGTCCATCCGTCCTGAAGTATAAAATCACGTAACCCCGACGAAAAATAACCGTTTGCACGGAAAGTAATTTATTCTACTCAGGGACGCCTCACATCTATTAGATACGAGAGAAAATTACGTTCAAACCGTCCGCCGTCTGTCTGTCCATTAGTCCGGAAGTATAAAAGCACGTAGCCTCACCGTGAAACAACCGATTTGCACGGAAATTATTTCTTTCTACTCGGGGACGTCTCACACCTATCAGGAACGATACAAAATCATGTTCCGTCCGTGGTCCGCGTGTCTGTCCGTCCGTCCCAAGGAGCAAAAGCCTGCAACCCCACCGAGGAACAACCGATTTGCACGGAAATGAATTCGTTCTACTAAGGGACCCTCACATAGAGGTGGAAAACTATCGATAGCTATGAGTATCGATAGTCTTCGATAGTCAAAAATAACAATCAATAACTGTCGATAGTGTGTTGGCACAGTTTCTAGGAGAAAATTTGTTTTCCGGGATGAAAAATTATTTCTGACAAGAATATGATAAATTATGTAAAATATATTTAGCAGTAAACGAAAGACATCAAACAAATTTAGAAGATACACTCCAATCCAATATGGTACATAGTATTTGAACACTTCAATCAAAAATAAAACTAAGCACTCATATTAGAGTTCTATTTTTTAAAATTCCGCACAATATTATCCCGACAAGAAAATGGTTGTATAGAATTAAAATAATATCTAAACCTAACTGTAACTACTGTGGCTGAGAGGAAACTCTTCAACATTTATTTATAGATTGAAATTTCGCAAATAAAATCCTCGATTGGTTACAACAATACTTAAATTATAGACATAAGTTTTCTGCACACTAAATTTTTGTCCCATGTACTTTATACTGTTCTGAATCTAAAAACATAAGAGTAATTATTTAACACTCTAAATACCATAAAATAATTATTTATCACTCTAAATACCATAAAATAATTATTTATCACTCTAAATACCATAAGTCCGAAACTGTCTGTTGTTTCATTTCTTTGTTTAATAACAACAATAGTGACCGAGGGTGACTGATGCTGATCCCTGATAGATCTCGAAAATTTGAAGGGCAAGTAAGGGTAGGAAATCTGACTCACCCTAGACAGTCGTTTCGTGCGGCTACGGCCGTTTGTACGTAAGGGCGTTATGGGCGTTATGGGCGTTATGGGCGTTATGGTCGTTAAAGGGTTCATAGCAATTAAAAAATAAAATATATGGAAATATCTAAATGCCTTATCTTACGAGCATAAATAAAAAAATGCGGAGCAAATTAAAATAGCTATTAAATATGATCTCAGAGTGACACTGTAGTTTGAAACTAGAACGTTTGGAGATCAAATTTGTTTTTAGAAATGGAAAGTATTAGCACCGGTAATATATAAAAAAGGAACAAAATTACTAAATAAAATAATAGAACAAAGCATTTAAAATTAAAATGTTACTAGCAAAAATGTGAAATATAATAAAACTGAAAAGTATAAATTAGTAAACAAAACTCTTAAACACATAATTTTTGTTCCCGATATTTTGTTCGAAAAATTAAAATATAAAAATAAAATCAAATTTGCCTTTATCTTTCAATCATTTACTGATCATTACTAGTATGCATTTAGTGAAATATTTAACCGTAATTGAATACCATACATAAAAAAAATTAATTAATTTATAATAATACAATTAAAGAAAAACTGGATGCATTGGTGTTTTTCCATCTTATCTTTAGTATTTCGTGTACTATTGTGTAACATCACTTTCCTGTTCTTTCATTTAAAAAAAAGTTATTTTGTTTACTCTAATTTTTGCATTTTTTTAAAAACCGGAAATGCCTTTAAGAAGAACCTCTTACTAAGTACATGCGGAGTGTTCAAAAAGGTGGTTTCTAAATAAATTGTATACTTAATGTAAATAGCGGAAATTCTTGTTCGGGCTCCCACCCTATCAGTGGTTGTCTGCTCTGTCTGGAAGTATGAGAAAATGACAATTACTAAAGGACCCTCTCATAATAATAATAATAATAATAATAATAATATTAATAATGAAAGTGTCCTCTAAATGTCTTTAATTTGCAAAAGGATACATGAATGTGTGTTTAAATGAAAAAATTAGGTAAAAAGTTAATAGATTCCGAAAGAATCTTTTAACAGTCCTTCATGCGTCGGTCCTTAGTAAGAGTTGGACATGAGGTATAAATTAAAGAAACATACTTTTTTACTTTTCCATATGGTCGAAAAGTTAAGCTCCGATAAGCTTTGAAACTAAACATTTCCTTTTTTTCTTTTTTTTTTTTTATGGTTTGGAGTTTAACGACTACCTGGAACAAATCGATGGGCTGTACGCATTCGTCCGTCCCTGATTTAGTTCCACCTGCTTCAGGGAAGGGATAAAGAAGGCAGTGCTCTAAGACAAATACAACCACAACATCTATTCCTCTCGGCATTCGAATCCGGACCCATATCGGACGAACGGTCAGAAGTCAGCCCTTAGACAACTGCGCCAACGGTGCGGGGAATCTGCGTTTTGACGATATCCTCATTTGAGTAAGCAAAAGTCACGAAACAAATGTTTTGCCTGAAGAACGGGCTAATAACTTGCTCTTGAATTCTTTTTTTTTCTGTTTATATTGCATGTTTTTTTGTATATGCTTCCGTTTACAAAAGCTAAAGAAGAAAATTCTACAGTTTTGCATGCAAAAACTTTTTTCTATAATGTTTTGCAAAATTACGGTAATAATTCGTGAGAAACTGAATAAATAAAGTTTTGAGTGGGCCTATTTCTCAGCTGGTTTTTCTGGGATCATTTAAAACGACAGCTGCCGAATGCTGTCGTTTTATAAACAGCACCCATAGTGGCTTGAAATGATAGTGTGCTATGCGATATTACTTTAACTGTTTAAATTTCAGTTCCCTCTTTTCATGAAACCGCTAGATGGCGCTCCATCGAGCTTTCATACTATGATTTCGAAACGTTAGCATGCTTTTATATGGCGTGTTTAGCGGATAGCTAGTAAAAAAGTAAATTATTTGTTAGATGATCATGAAAAGATGTAATAATAAAAGTGTAACGTTGAGAACGTGTTTCGTACCTGGATGTTACAGTGGTTACAGATCTTTAAAAAAAAGTAATTCTGTTTTCCGTTCCGATAGATGAGGCAAGGCAAGTGGAATGGAGCAAGGCAAATCCTCGTGGTGACAAACAGCTCGAACAGAAGTGTGTGTTATGCGAACGCCATTTTTATTAACGTTTTATGGAAAGAATATTATTTAAATATTCATATACTTCACATCATAGGTGTGCTTTTCAAAATATTTAGTTGTCCTTCTGGTTGGTTTTATGAATTGGGCTCGCTTCTATCTGCAATGTCATGGAGTGCCAGGCTTTTGATTTGATTATTTTAGTATTGTAAAATAACATGATCTTTCATGTTATTTAAACAATACTAAAAAAATCAAATTTTCGGGGGCGAGCGTTCCATATATATATATATATATACATACACTGAGTGGACACTTTATTATAACCACCCCCTCAGTATTTCGTTGGGCCAGCTTTTGCCTTTAATACTGCGTCGATTATTCGTGGTATGGACTCCACTAGATGTTGATAGGTGGTTTATGGAATCTGAGACCATGCTTGATGAACAGCACTTTCCAGAAATGTGAGATTGTAGGGTTGTGGATCCAGTTGCTGATGGCTCGTTCAACTTCATTCCACAAATTCTTAGTGGGGTTGAGATCTGGAGATTGTAGGGGGCACCTAAGCAAAGTAAACTCACCGGCATGTTCCTGAAACCAATCCTGTACGATACGAGCACTATAGCAGGATGCATTATTTTGTTGAAAGTAGCCATCAACATTGGGATAAACCATCCACATGACAGGATGCACTTGGTCCGCAACGATGTTTACATATGATGCGCTAGTCAAACGTTGATCAACACGAATTAAAGGGCCCAAAGCATGCCAGGAAAACATTCCCCAAACCATAACGTTGCCTCCACCAGCTTGAAGGTTTGTAGCAATGCATTTGGGGTCCATGCCTTCGTGCTGTTTCTGCCAAATTCCCACTCGGCCATCGGCATGGTGCAACTGAAAACGTGATTCATCGGATCACATTATTTGTTTCCAAGTATCGACTGTCCAATTTTGTGCTCCTGTGTGAACTGGAGACGTTTTCTCTTGTTAACTGCAGACAGCAAAGGTGTTCGAACAGGCCTTCGGCTGCCATGTCCCTCTCGATGCAGTGTACAGCGAACAGTGCATGCAGAGATCATTTGTAAGGATCCTTGATTAAGATGGTCTGTAATTTGCTGCACTGTTACCCTTCTGTTGTCTGTTACCAGACTGGACATTCTCCGTTCCACCCGAGCAGTCACTAGTCGATGACTACCACACGTTGTACGTAGAGACCCAGTTTTTTGGCTGACAGTCCAGTCTTTAAACACGTTAACAACAGCTTCTCTGGAACATTTCACAAATGCGGCGGTTTCGAAGATACTCGCTCCATGGCTCCGAGCTCCTACAAACATCCCACGCTGAAAGTCCGTCAAATCGCATTTTTTACCCATCTCGTCACCAAAAAATCCCTTCTACTACTGTCGCAAGCACTAAGCTTTCCCTTTTTATACTAGCCTCGCACTCTGGCGGCAACAGCGTGCAGGTATAGTTCATTTGCTTAAAACTCTCATGTGGTCATAATAAAGTGGCCACTTAGTGTGTATATATATAGGGTGTTCTGTGAGAGTCAGAAGTTAGCTCCAAAAACAAATATAAACTACCAGAAAGTTTTTACTCACTGCTGCCGTATCAAACTTCTCCATTTACAGCGATCTTGACATACAACTCGGGCTTCACCAACGCCCCCTGAAACATGGCCCATACACTTCCTGCTCTCCGACGTCTGACGTCAATTTAGGAAAAACCTAGCTTTGTTAAAGAAAAGTTGAATTTGACGACAGAACGTAAATTGTTATTTGGCAGCGGCCAAATAACAATTTTTAGGTTGTTGTGTGTTGCTAAAACGTGGAAGGAGCGATGCATTTGTTTATTTATAGCAATTGTATTGATACTTTTTTTGTTCAAAAGTATAAAACTTAGTTTTAACACCCACCAACAGGGTGTTAAAATTAAGTTTTATTTCTTTTAAACTTTAGTTCCCTAAGGTACACTGTTGGACCAAAATGAGAACACTTCGAACTATGAAACCGACCGTGCACAAATATTTCTTAATAAACCAAACTTTTTTTTGCACCTAACATATTCAGAAATATTTTTTTTTTTACTTTAATGCCCTAGATAGTGTGCTTTGCAAATTTGCAGCAAGGGTAAATATTAGAGATAGTAAGAAAAAAGTATTTGTGAATCTGAAACAAAAATAAACCTAAATCATAAATGTGTCAAACAAAAACATGTTCGACTTTTTGCCGGTATTGTGTTGGAAAAGTAAAAATATAACACTAAATTCTATTCGACATATACAGAAAAGATTTCAACAATTTACTAACTAACATTATGATGTAGTCTGAATTATTTATTCATTACGGAAAATCATAAATTTAAAATAAAGCATTTCGCAACAATAAAATTAAAAAAAAATTGAACCCATTTATGTTTTTTCATCTTCATCATTTCGTATTTTCTGTACTATCGTGTTACACTACTTTCCTATTTTTTCATAATTTAAAACGTTATTTTGTTTAGTCTAATTTTTAATTTGAAATAACTTTATCATGAATCTCTTAATATGTATATGTAGAATGTTATAAAAGGTGATTTCTAAATAAATGGTATACTTCGTGTTGCAAGCGGAAACTCTTCTGCATTCTCCCACAATCTCAGGGTGTTTTCTGATCTATGTGGTAGGAAGTGAAATGACATTTTTAAAGGATCCTTACTTGAAGTTAAACAGAATTTGAAAGTTAAAAGAAGGTATCTATTAAACATCTTAGTTTACTAAAACAATGAATGAATGAGTTTCTGAAAAGAAAAATAAGGTAAAATATTAATAGATTGCTTAATAGTCCCTCACGCGTCGGCCTTTTGTTTGAGTCGGACATGAGGTATAAATTAAAGAAACAGAAGAAAAAGTATTTGTTATGAATAAATAGAACTAGATCTCTAAACTGAATGCACCGAGGTTGGCTTATTTAATAACTTTTTCTAGGGCAAGTCTTTCCAGTACAAGTTGCAAAATTATAACGGAATGTCTGTTTTTATTTAACCATCATAATAGCTCAAAATCAAGTTGCTAAACAGACCCCCAAGTTTCACTGCAATGGTCTGTCACTAATAGAACCAACGTATTGTATCACTAGCCCTCGAAAATAACTCCCCCCCCCTAAAAAATTAATCAATGAAAAATACTTATAACATTGAGTTTACATATCTTGTTCTATTTACTCACAAATACCTCTTTGTACCATCGCAAATATCTGTTTGAAATAGTTGGAAAGAACATAGTTTCAACTGTTATAGTTTCGTAAGCATCTAAGTACGGGATATGTTGTATAGGTAAATCAGTGCATATATAATGTATAAGTAAATGAGTGCCGTGAATTCTAATTTCTTCTGTATACTTCATGCAGCATGTAACACATTATCAAGTCATTAATGTAACACATACTTTACATTTTTTTTACATTTCTGTCTGGATTTGTTGCGAGAAATATAATTATATCTGAAATCGTTTGGAACAACTTACCAATAGTGGTAAATTTGCCAATAAAATTTTGTTTTGGGATAAAAGTGAATTTCATTACTTTTATCTTTTAATTGTCAGCGAGATACGAACATGACAGCAATTTAAATCCTTACTGAGAGAGAGAGATGTTTCCTGGAATGTTCGTGAACGATCGAGCGTTTTAAGGGGCATATAATTGTTAACATTTTACGAAAAAGTCACGTAAATTCAACGTAAATTCAAGTGTTTAATTAGACATAATTACGGAGAAATTGGGTCCAGTAATGTATTTGTACTTATCAGCCTTGTAACGCGTACATTCAATGCGAGGTTACGCATTTCCCAATTAAAGTTGAAGAAGCTTCCCCAAAACCCCCGTTTTGAAGAATATTCACTTATATCTGTCCATGCATGATATTAATAATTTTTAGTATAACTGCAGGTTAACGAAAAATATATTTTTTGGTAAAATTTTAGTGAAACTACTATACTGCACGGAACGAGAAGCACGTATATTTAAGAGCGTAGTTCACAGCAATCGCATCGAAGCTGTCTTCAGCGCCCTCTGCGATTTCATGATGTCAAGATACGGTCTGCAGAAACACACGGCACACTATCTCTTCTAGCCACTATACAGCAGCTAATGCTGTCGCTTTATGTCGATGTACTGAGTTGGCCAAAACTATCGATAGTGCTATTGATAGTACCTCCAATTTTATTACGAACTAGAGGTGGAGGTACTATCGCTATCTTTATCGATAGTTTTTCATGCTGTAAGCGCAAATCCCGATAGTGTAAAATATTGTTTCCACGAAAAGATTTTATGACTGAAACGCTCATTTTCATACGATCTCCTTGTTTATACCTCATTTATACTTTGCGTACAGCCAAATTGATACTAATGACGCTAATCAAACGGTGAGAGTATGCGGTTTTTGCACTCTGTTGTTCTTCATGTTGAGTCAAGCTTAAAGCGAAAGTGTATGTTTCAGTCAGATATAGACGAAGCAAGAAGTGTTGTTCTTGTTGTATGTACAGGAAGTTTAAAGGTGCGTCAGGTGCTGAAACAGTTATTTGTTGAAAGTAAGTATCAGTAATAATGAGTAAACGTAAAAAAAATCTTGTGCAACATTATTTTTCTTTTCGTTAGGATAAAATCAACGCATAATGTAGCTTCTGCGGAAAGAACTACAAAACGTTAGTCAATACGTCAAATCTTAGGGATAACTTAAAACGAGAGCATTCCGTTGCTGTCGTTTTAAATGATCCCAGAAAATAACAACTGAACAACAGCTCCATTCAAAACTTTATTTATTCGGTTTCTCACGAATTATTACCCCGATTTTGCCAACTATTATAGAAAAAATGTTTTTGCATACAAAACCACAGAATTTTCTTCTTTAACTTTTGTGAACGGAAACATAAAAAAAACATGCAAAACAAACAGAAAATCAGAATTAAGTAGCCATGTATTAGCTCGTTCTTGAGGCAAAACATTTGTTTCGTGATTTTCACTCACTCATTTCGGGAGATTATCGTCAAAACGTAGATTCCCCACTCCGTTGGCGCAGTAGTCTAAAGGCTGACTTCTGACCATTCGGCCGAGATGGGTCCAGATTCGAATCCCGTAAGGAATAGATGTTGTGGTTGTATTTGTCTTAGAGCACTGGCTTCTTTATCACTTCCCTGAAACAGGTGGAACCAAATCAGGGACGGACCAATGCGTACAGCCCATCGATTTGTTCCAGGTGGTCGTTAAACTCCAAACCAAATTAAAAAAAAGGACAACAGAAATGGTTAGTTTCAAAACTTATCAGAGCTTAGCTTTTCGACAATATGGAAAAGTAAGAAAAATTATGTTTCTTTAATTTATACCTCATGTCCGAATTTTAGGAACTGTTAAAGGATTGTTTAAGAATCTACTAACCTTTTACCTAATTTTTCCATTTAAACACACATTCATATATCCTTTTAGTAATTTAAAGACATTTAGTGGACACTTTTATTATTATTATAACTATTATTATTATTAGAGTATCCTTTAATAATTGTCATCATCTCATAGTTCCAGACAAAGAAGACAACCATCTGAGAGGGTGGGAGCCAGCACAAGAATTTCCGCTTTTTACAGGAAGTATACAATTTATTTAGAAACCACTTTTTTGAACACTCCACATGTACTTTGTAAAAGGTTCTTGTTAACGGCCTCTCAGATTAAAAGAAATGGGACTGAATAGAGTAAACAAAATAACCTTTTTTTTTTTAAACAAGAAAAAATAGGAAAGTGATGTTACACAATAATACAGGAATTACTAAAAATAATATGGAAAAACACCAATGGATCCAGTTTTTCTTGAGTTATGTAATTACAAATGAATATTTTTTATGTATGATATTCAATTATGGTTAAATATTTCCCTGAATACATTATAGTAATGATCAGTAATTTATTGAAATCCTAATGATATTATAACATTTGATTTTAGTGTTATATTTTAATTTTTCCAACAAACTACTGAAACAATATCGGAAACAAATATTATGTTGTTAATAGTTTAGTTTACTAATTTATACTTTTCAGTTTTATTGTATTTCACATTTTTGCTATTATTATTTTAATTTTAAATGCTTTGTTCTATTATTTTATTCAATATTTTTGTTCCTTTTTATATATTACTGGTGCTGATACTTTCCATTTTTAAAGATTTTTTTGAGCTCCAAACGTTCTAGTTTCAAACTCCAGTATTCTTCTGAGATCACATTTAATGGCTCTTTTAATTTGCTCCGTATTTTTTTATTTCTGCTCGTAAGATAAGGCATTTCGATTTTTCCATGTATAATAATTTGTTATTGCTATGAAATAATGAATTGTTAGGTTTTTAGATTCAGAGCAGTATAAAGTACATGGTACAAAATTTGGTGTGCAGTAAATTTAAGTCTATAATTTAAGTATTGTTGTAACCACTTCCAAATATATTTTGAAAAATTGCCATTTACAAATAAATGTTGAAGGGTTTCCTCTGAGCCACAGTAGTTACAGTTAGGTTTAGATATTATTTTAATTCTATACAACCATTTTCTTGTCGGGATAATATTGTGCGGAATTTTAAAAAATAGAACTCTAATATGAGTGCTTAGTTTTATTTTTGATTGAAGTGTTCAAATACTATGTACCATATTGGATTGGAGTGTATCTTCTAAATTTGTTGGATGTCTTTCGTTTACTGCTAAATATATTTTACATAATTTATCATATTCTTGTCAGAAATAATTTTTCATCCCGGAAAACAAATTTTCTCCCTAGAAACTGTGCCAACACACTATCGACAGTTATTGATTGCTATTTTTGACTGTCGATACTCATAGCTATAGATAGTTTTCCACCTCTATGTGAGGGTCCCTTAGTAGAACGAATACATTTCCTGGCAAATCGGTTGTTCCTCGGTGGGGTTGCAGGATTTTGCTCCTTGGGACGGACGGACAGACATGCGGGCGACTGACGGAACGTAATTTTGTATCGTACCTGATAGGTGTGAGACTTTCCCGAAAAGAAATAAATAATTTCGGTGCAAATCGGTTGTTTCACGGTGAGGTTACGTGCTTTCATACTTTCGGACGAATGTACAGACAGACGGCGGACTGTTGGAACGTAATTTTCTCTCGTTTCTAATAGGCGTGAGGCTTCCCTGAGTAGAATGAATTTATTTCCGTGCAAAACGGTTGTTTTTCGGTGGGGTTATGTGATTTTATATTTGAGGACCGACGGACATACAGTCTTCGGACAAATGGAACGTAATTTTATATTATATCTGATAGATGTGAGGCGTCCCTGAGTAGAAAGGAATCATTTCCGTGCTAATCGGTTGTTTTTCGGTGGGCTTGCGGGCTTTTATTCTTCGGGACGGACGGACAGACAGACGGCCGTCGGACGAAACGTAAATTTCTATCGTACCTAATAGGTGTGAGGCGTCCCTTAGAAGAAAGAAATAATTTCCGTGCAAAGCGGTTGTTACTTGGTGAGGTTACGGGCTTTTATTCTTCGGGAGGGACGTGCAAACATAGGGCCGACGAACGGAACGTAATTTTCTATCGTATCTGATAGGTGTGATGCGTCCCGGAGTGGAAAAAGAATCATTTCCGTGCAAATCGATTGTTTATCGTTAGGGTTCGTGCTTTTATTCTTTGGACAGACGGAACACAATTTTTTATCGTACCTGGATAGGTTTGAAGCGCCCCCGAGTAAAAAGAAATAATTTCTGCGCAAATCGATTGTTTTTTGGCGGCGTTACGTGCTTTTACACTCCGGACGGAGTGACGAACACACAGACTTCAGGCGAATGGAACGTATTTTTTTATCACATCTGATAATTGTTACGCATTACGAGTGGTGCGAATTCATTTCCGAGCAAATCGGTTGTTTCTCTGTCGGGTTATGTTTTTCTATTCTTCCGGACGGACGGACGGAAAGACAGACAGCGTACAGATGAAATGTAGTGTTCTATCACATCTGATAATTCTTTGGCGTCCCTGAGCAGATAAAAATCATTTCCGTGCAAATCGGTTGCTTCTCGTTGGGGTTACGTGCTTTCATACTTCCGGAAGGAGAGAGAGAGACGGCCGACGGACAGAACGTAATTTTGTATCGTACCTGACAAGTGTGATGCGTTTTCATTAGAAAGAAATCATTTCCGTGTAAATCTGCTCTTTCACGTTGGGGTTGGGGTTTTTATTTTTGGGGACAGACAGACGGACAGACAGCGGAAGCGTGTAACGTAATTTTGTATCACATTTGATAGGTGTGAGGCGTCCCCGAGTAGAAAGAAATAATTTCCGTACAAATCGGTTGTTTCTCGGGTAGGTTATGCACTTTTATACTTCGGGACAAATAGACAGACAGACGGCGAACGGATGGAACGTTATTTTCTATCATAGTTGATTGGTGTGAGGCATACCTGAGTAGAACGAATTAATTTCCGTGCAAAAGGGTTGTTTCTCCGTCGAGTTATGTGTTTTATGCTTCCAGACGGACAGACGGACGGAAAGACTGACTTAGGAAGGATGGAACGCAATTTTGTATTTTATCTTATAGGTGTGAGGCGTCCCTGAGTAGAAAGAAATAATTTCCTTTGAAATTGGATGTTTCTCTGTGGAGATTATTTGTTTATTCTTCTGGACAGACGGACAGACGGAGGACGTATGGAACGTAATTTTCTATCTGATCTGATAAGTGCGAGGCGTCCCTGACTAGAAAGAAATCATTTCCGTTCAATGCGATTTTTCCTCGGTGTGATTGTGGGCTTTTATTGTTCCGTTCGAACGAAGAGACAGACTTCAGACGAATGGAACGTAAATGTCTATCACATCTGATAGGCGTGAGGCCTCCGTGAGTAGAAAGGTGTCATTTTAGTGCAAATCAGTTGTTTCTCGGTGGGGTTACGTGCTTTTATACTTCAGGACGGACGGATGGACAGACAGACAGACGACTGACGGATAGAATGATATTTACTATCATGTCTGATAAGTGTGAGGCGTCCCTGAGTGTAAAGAATCATTTCCGTGCAAATCGGTTATTTGTCGTTGGGGTCACGTGTTTTTATACTTCCGGACGGACGGACAGACAGACGGCCGACGGACGGAAAGTAATTTTGTTTCTAATCTGATTGGTGTGAGGCGTACCTGAGTAGAACGAATTATTTTCCGTGCAAATCGGTTGTTTCTCGGTCGAGGTATGTGTTTTTATACTTCCGGACGGACGGACGGAAAGACAAACTTGGGACGGATGGAACGTAATATTTTGTATTATATCTGATATGTGTGAGTCGTGCCTGAGTCGAAAGAAATATTTTACGTGCTAACCGGTTGTTTCTCGGTGGTGATAATTTGTTTATTCTTCTGGACGGACGGACAGACGGAGGACTGATGGAACGTAATTTGATATCACATCTGATGATTGTGAGGCGTTCCTGAGTAGAAAGAAATCATTTCCGTGCAAATGTTTAATTCTCGTTGGGGTTACGCGTTGTTATACATCCGGATGGACGGACGGACTGACAGACGACGGACGGAAAGTAATTTTGAATCGTACCTGACAGGTGTGATGTGTCCCATGGTAGAAAGAAATCAGTTTCGTACAAATCGGTTGTTTCTCGGTGAGGTTATACGCTTTTATATTTCGGGACAAATGGACAGACAGACAGCGGACGGATGGAACGTTATTTTCTATCATATCTGATTGGTGTGAAGCGTACCTCAGTAGAACAAATTCATTTCCGTGCAAATCGGTTGGTTTTTGGTCGAGTTATGTGTTTTTATACTTCCGGACGGACAGACGGAAAGACTGACTTAGGAAGGATGGAACGTAATTTTTGTATTCTATCTGATAGGTGTATGGCGTCCCTGAGTCGAAAGACATAATTTCCGTTCAAATCGGTTGTCTCTGGATGGAGATATTTTTTTATTCTTCTTAACGGACGGACAGACTGCGGACGGATGGAACGTAATTCTATATCGTATCACATGGGTAATTCGTTCCTGAGTAGAAAGAGACCATTTGCTTGAAAATCGGTTACTTACTTGTTAAGAAACATGTTTTTTCGCGTGGCCGTAATAAGTCACATTTCAGTTTGTTGATGGTCCGTCTTCTTTTCCTAGGTGATGCTTACATTTGCAATTTGTTTACGGTCCCCTTAAGGCTACGAGTTTTGACGGTCGTTCCTGCCGTGACACGCCGTCCTCTCCTGCACTTCAGGCCGCGACACTCAGCTGAAGCTGCACGTGGATTTAGAAGGTGTCTGTATTAGGACATCACCAGCAGCTTCATTTTGCGGCACGATCACAACGGAATCTTCGCTGCAATCCGTAGGCCCTCCAAATTGAATTTCGCCCTTCTTTGAATTCAGAGCTTCACCGCAGAGCTTATCGACATTGTTAGAAGCTAAAATAGCAGATTCTAAAGCCCCACGTAAATTGGGGTCATCTGAGGTATTTGTGCGGAATGACTTCGACATGTGCTAGGCGAAAGCAGCCTGATTTTGCGGCATGAGCAAAATCAGGCTGCTTTCGCCCAGCACATGTCGAAGTCATTATGTCGAAGTAATTATCGGTGGAAGTCGTAATCCCTCCAATTAGGATTTTGCCAATTTCCCAATGACTATACACAAATTAATCGCATTCGATAATTCATGATACATTAACTCCCGGCTGATGAATTTTTTGAACATTCATTCTAACTGCTGGCCACCAAAAATGCAACACCCAGAAGAAAGCATCCGATTGCCCTGAAATTCGCAGCATGCGTCACCCGCGTGAGGACATGCAGACGATTAGCATTGCAGGGCATATACAAATCATGTGCACCCGGCACGCCACCGAGAAGCACTATAAGAAGGGTGCACAGAAGGCGGGGTGTAAGTGGTGGAAGTGTGTTGTGCTGCCGGACCTGTGCGTGGGAAGCTTTCTGATGCCTCGTGGCAGAATACGGCAGTCATTCCATCACGTTTCGGAGTTCGACAGAGGACGAATAGTTGCTCATCGCGAAAGCGGTTTATCGAAGCGAGGCATCGGCGCCCGTGTGGGACGACATCCAGCCACAGTGAGGAGAGTATAACTCAGTGGGTGCAGAAGGGACGGACGGACCGACGTGAGCAATTGCCGCAGCAGCGGCACACCACCGAATAAGACCGGCGTGTTGTGTGGCGGGCATTGACGGCTCGTACCGCCACATCACGAACGTTAGCGCAGGAATTAGGGTGTGTTGCGCAAAAACCTGTTTCAGCAAGTACCGTGTGAAGTCGTCTGCAGAAGCGGGGACTTGTAGCACGGCTGCCATTTCTCCGATTACGATTGATGTTACAACACCGGCGAGTGCGGTGGCAGTGGGCCGTTGTACTCCGCACCTGGACTTCAGAATGGCACGACAATGTCTTCTCCGACAAATCCCGCTTCTGCCTGCAACACAACGATTGTGTGAACCGCGTGCGGCGGCACCACGGTGAGGGACTGTATGACGCTTGCATTATGCATCGCCATACCGGTCCGGCGCTTGTTGTTATGGTTTGGGGCGCATTTTTGGATATGACACCCGCACCCCTTTGGTACGCATCGCCGGTACACTCAACAGCCACCGATACATCTAAGACGTTTTGGAGCCTGAAGTGCTCCTTTACCTACTGGACCTGTCAGCGGCCACGTTTCAACAGACAATGCGCCCTCGCACGTGGCACGCGTCATGCAACAATTCTTCACGGTCAACCAGGTGTCACTACTGCCGTAGCCCGCCTGTTCTCCCGATATGTCTCCCATCGAACACGTCTGGTCGCTGATCGGAAACCGAGTGGCCCGGCAAGCTACACCCGATGCTACGCTTGATGAACTGTGGCAACGCGTGGAAGCAGCTTGGACCGACATACCCCAAGCCCACATCCAAAGCCTCTTTCGTTCGATGCCGTGGCGTGTAGTGGCCGCTATTGCCAGCCATGTGGGCCACACGAACTACTGATGTCTGGAGAACGTGCTGGCCATACGAGGCGTTGAATATCCTCGCTCTCAAGACACTCCTGGACAGCGACTGTTCGATGACATGTTCCGTTGTCGTCCATGAAAATGAATCTATCACCGACAGCACCACGGAACATGCGAACATGAGGTAGCCGAACATCATTAATGTATCGTTGGCCAGTCATAGTCCCAGTTGGAAGCACATAGAGGGACGTACGGCCATTCATCATGATACCAGCCCATACCATGACACTACATGTCGGATATCGGTCCCTTTCCTGTATGTTTGCTGGACAATATGCAGTACCACTGTCACGCCAGATCAGTTGTCGTCGACAATCAGACGACAGACTGTATCTACTCTCATCTGAGAAGAGGACAGCAGACCAGTCGTTATCAGTCCAGTTGCGATGTTGATGGCACCATTGCAAACGGGCGGTACGGTGACGTCTAGACAATGGGATGCACACAACAGGACGGCGGGCGTATAGTCCTCCCTCATGCAAACGTCTGGCGACAGTTTTTCGGGAGATCCGCTTGCCAGTAGCAGCCATAAACTGATTTGCTACCTCACTAGCTTTGCTACGCCGGTGTCTTTTTCTTGATAGCACTATGTACCGATCTTCTGCAGGTGTCGTATTGTGAACACGACCTCCCCCGTGATGTTTGCTACACTCTCCATTTGTTTGAAATGATTTCCAAAGCCTTGAAGCCGCCCCGGTGGCGCAGTGGTCTAAGGCGTTGGCCACTGATCATTCGTCCGTACGGGGTCCGGGTTCGAATCCCGGTCAGGCATGGATGTTGTGTTTGTCTTACGGCACTGGCTCTCTCCCTTCCCTGGAACCAGTGACCCTAAATTAGGGACGGGCGACTGCTTATAGCCCATTGAGTTGCTCACGGCGGTCGTTAAACCTCCAATAAAAAAAAAAAAAAAAAAAAAAAAAGCCTTGAAACAACACTGTGGCTGACGTCGAACTCCCTGGCAATAATACGGCTACGCGTAAAACCATCTAGGTGATGTTGGGAAGACATACTGAAAATTGCAAGTTCGTCAATTGATTCTTTCCCTTTCAATTTTGCGTTTGAACAACAACGGTCAATACGCGTCAAATCCTTTATATCTCTTATCAGCGCTATGACGTCACGAACAAGTTCGGCAATCCAAAATTTGCATACGCACAACACGTCTTACTGTATCCCGCACTTATGCTAATTTCCACATTTTCCTGCCTTCCATTTTATGGTTGTTATCGTTGCTATTGTCATCCGTCCTTAGCAATTGTCCGGCAGTGTATATATGTATATACGTTTTTATGCACAAGACTGTGTAAAAATGATATAAGGGCACGAGAAGTAGATCTTCCATATGCAGCAATGGTTATGAGTAAAATTTTTTCATGAAATCCAATGGATACATATAATGAGAAAGACGCTTTGCATAAAAGACAATGAAAATGCATTAAATTGTTTGTTTCGCAATTTCTTCCTAAGTGTATACTCTGCCGTAGCAAAGCAGTAAATATAACACTTCAGATTAGCATCGAAGTGCTAATATCTAAATCTTTATGTTTTACAAACTTGCATGTGTGTGTGGCTTTTCTTTAAAAAAGAAAGGCTTGTGTAAATGATTCAGTAGGTGCCTAAAACATTAATCCTTAATATGAAACAATGGTTATGAGCAAATATATTGCTTTAAATACAATGGAAACATATTAAAAATTATCTTTTACAATTTGCGCATATGTGTTGTTTACTCTGCCGAATTCATGCAGCAATGAAGTGCCAATTTGTTAATGCATTCCTTCCATTAGGTTTTTAAAAACGATTGTGTCGAAATGATCCAATAGGCATCTGAAACATAGATTTTCCACATGTAACAGAAGTTCTAAGCAGAAATGTTGCCGTTATTATAATAGAACCATTTTAAAAGATATTCTTTTAATTTAACCCTCCCGCTGTCTATTAATTCTGCCAAAGCAACAGAACTACAGTGGTCATTTTCGAATTATTATTCTATTCTCAGTTGTTCTCGAAGCGTATTTCAGTACGCAATTGTACTGATAGAATTAATAGTATAATTCATGAGGGAAATTGGTTTTCTTGGGTGGGGGGAGTCATACTGCGCTTTATCATTAATTGTGTATTTTGTATAAATGACATTAGAATGGTGTTTCCTTATTAAAACTTTAGTCAATTGGTTTATCGGTGAACTGGTGTTTTAATCAAATCACAGTATAAGTATTTTTGATATTTCATCTGTTGTGTTTTGTGTTATGAGTAAGGCATTCCCATTATTGGTTTTGTTACCACGTACACATGTGCGACGACATATAGCATATTATCTTGTTTCATCTTTCATTGGTTTTATTTTTGCATTTCGCATTAACTGTTGTTAATTAAGTTTAGCATAGTATTTACTTATGATATGAAGTTGACGTCTGTTTGAATTTAATCTCCGGAGTACTACACTGCCGGACAATTGCTAAGGACGGATGACAATAGCAACGATAGCAACCATAAAATGGAAAGCAGGAAAATGTGGAAATTAGCATAAGTGCGGGATACAGTAAGACGTGTTGTGCGTATGCAAATTTTGGATTGCCGATATTGTTCGTGACGTCATAGTGCTGATAAGAGATATAAAGGATTTGACGCGTATTGACCATTGTTGTTCAAACGCAAAGTTATAAGGGAAAGAATCAATTGACGAACTTGCAATTTTCAGTATGTCTTCCCGACATCATCTAGATGATTTTACGCGTGGCCGTATTATTGGCAAGATTGAAGAAGGGCGAAAAATAACAGATGTTGCCAGGGAGTTCGATGTCAGCCACAGTGTTGTTTCAAGGCTTTGGAAATCATTTCAAACAAATGGAGAGTGTAGCAAACGTCACGGGGGAGGTCGTGTTCGCAGTACGACACCAGCAGAAGATCGGTACATAGTGCTATCAACAAAAAGACACCGGCGCAGCACAGCTAGTGAGGTAGCAAATCAGTTTATGGCTGCTACTGGCAAGCGGATCTCCCAAAAACTGTCGCCAGACGTTTGCATGAAGGAGAACTATACGCCCGCCGTCCTGTTGTGTGCATCCCATTGTCCAGACGTCACCGTACCGCCCGTTTGCAATGGTGCCATCAACATCGCAATTGGACTGATAACGACTGGTCTGCTGTCCTCTTCTCAGATGAGAGTAGATACAGTCTATCGTCTGATTGTCGACGACAACTGATCTGGCGTGATAGTGGTACTGCATATTGTCCAGCAAGCATAGAGGAAAGGGACCGATATCCGACATGTAGTGTCATGGTATGGGCTGGCATCATGATCAATGGCCGTACGTCCCTCTATGTGCTTCCAACTGGGACTATGACTGGCCAACGATACATTAATGATGTTCTGCTACCTCATGTTCGCATGTTCCGTGGTGCTGTCGGTGATAGATTCATTTTCATTGACGATAACGCAACATGTCATCGAACAGTCGCTGTCCAGGAGTGTCTTGAGAGCGAAGATATTCAACGCCTCGTATGGCCAGCACGTTCTCCAGATCTGAATCCCATTGAAAATGTGTGGGATGCTTTGGGGAGGAGTCTTGCTGGTCGCCAATGCCCTCCAATAAACAAGGACACCCTCATCCGTGCACTGACAGAGGAATGGGATAAATTACCCCAACAGCTGCTTGATAATGTTGTGCAAAGCATGACACGACGTGTGGAATCTTGCATCGCCCTCCATGGTGGCCATATCCCGTATTGACATCCTAAGCCGGAACGCCTGCGGACGGTAATTGCATTTTTTTCACGTTTACGTATTCTGCACAAAATGGCCTGTTTGTCCCTTGAACACGTTCCAAAGCCTTCTGGATTTCAAAGCACAATAAATTGTCTTTCTTATAATGTCCTGGCATTCTGACATTATTTTATTTCACTTGGCATCCAACCACACTTACTTTTTTATGCGCTATATAGCCGTTTATGATCCGTCCTTAGCAATTGTCCAGCAGTGTAAATGTAGTCCAAAGTAAATTTTAAGGGTTTTACTTTCAGTTACTATAAACTTGTATTGTTTTCAGTTCTTGAATATTCAGTCATTATGTGGCTGGAATTGTATTTCCTTGTCGTAAATGTTTTATCTTTTTGTATATTTTTTGTATATGTTTTCCATAGTGTAATATGTAAGCATCCACACTATTTGAATTAGAAAAATTAAGAACATTTGAACGCTAATATGTTAAAGTTGCATTTCCGAGAAACCGTGTAGAAATGATCTAATATATACCATAAAAAGTCATTTTTCATATGCAGCAATATTTATGAGCCAAATTATTGCTTTAAATACAATGTAAACATATTTAAAAGTGTGTGTTACAATTTGTTCCTGTGTGTTGTTTACTCTGCCAAAGCGGTGTTGCAGCAGTGAAAAGCCAACCTGTTAATATATATAATTTCTTTTATTTTTACAAGACTGTACAAAGGATGTAATAGGTGCCTGAAACGTTGTTCTCTTATATGCAGCAAGTGTTCTGAGCACAAATGTTGCTTAAAATATGACGAAACAGATTAAAAGGTATATTTTTGAATTTCGTTTACCTGTGTGTTGTCTACTCTGTTGAAGAAATGGTAGAAAAGTGAAATGCCAAACAATTAACGTTTCAGAACTTTCAATATATCTGTGTGTTGTTATATTGATGTTTTTGTTAATGGAAGGGCTGCATTGGAAATAAAAAAATGCCAACTGAAAGCCTTCAATTTACATTAATGGTAAACGTTACGAGCAGAAATATTGCTTTAAATAGAATGAAAGTCTATTAAAGGGAATTTGTTTGAATGTTTCTCCCTGTCTGTTATTTATTCTGTTGAAGTAATAGTTTGCAGTTCACTGCATTTAATATACTAATGCTTTACAAAAGAATATAATGTAGTAAATTTTTATGATGGTCTTATACTTCATATAAATTTAAAAGCAAAAATTTAATATGTGGTATTATGTTTCTGAGAACAAAAAGTTCAAACCATATGCATACATTTTTCACACACAACAAGTGTAATCAGCAAAAACATTTCTTTATAAATAGAATGGAAACTTCTTTAAAAACATCTACAATTTCTACCTATATTTTGTTCATTCTGCTAAAGCGATGGTTTTCAGATGTAATAATATCTAAATGGTTTATTGTGTGTATGTGTGTGTGTGTGTGTGTGTGTGTGTGTTTCTTTAAAAGACACAGTAGGCGATTGGAACATCAATCTTTAATATGAAATAGAGGATATTGTTTCAAAATGTTGCTTTTAATACAAGGGGAAACATCTTAAAAAGCGTCTTTCACAGTTATTTCCCTGTGTGTTGTTTACCCTGCAACAGCGAAGTGCCAACCTGTTAATGTAAATTCGTTCTTTCATTTTCAAAATAAGTCTGTGGATAAATGATCTCATTGACGTTCGCAACGTTGATTTTCTACATGTAACAAATGTTTTGAGCCCAAATGTTGCTTTAAGTAAAAGAAAACAGATTAAAACAAAACCTTTTCGATTTTGTTACCCTGTATTCAGTTTACTGTAGTGGAACAACGATAGTACAGGGAAGTGGTACGCTATTAATGTTTCGGAACATTGAATATAAAGTTATTTTTTGGTCTTGTTACTGAAAGAGCAAAATCTAAATTAACCAATGCCTACGCGAAGTGTTCATTTTTCACATGTGGCAGAAGTTCTGAGCAGAAACTTTGCGTTAAATAAATTGGAAACAAATCAATTGGTAGTTCCTTTAAATGTTTTCCCTTTTCTATTATTTACTCTGCAGAAGCAGAAATAAACCAGATCTCCCTGCAAAGTTTCAGAGATCACACAGCATCCACTATTCACTCTGTCCCTTGTTTAAAAAGCTCGTTACTCACGATGTTCTAAAAGCATGGCACTCCATGGCATCGCAGAAAGAAGGCGAGCCCAATGCAGAAAACCAACCCGCGTGACAACCAAATATTTTGAAAAACACACCCATGACGTGGAGTAGATGAATATTTAAATAATATTAACGCTAGGCTAACCTCTTTGTGCTAAAACGAGTATTTCGGGGTTACAATTGTTTTAAATAAAATTACATTAAATATTTTAAATTAAAATGATATTAAACTAAAAGTGATAATTATCACTTTTAAAATACTGAAGTTTAATTTCCATAACGAATGACGGGCGAAACGTTGAGTACGAGGAAGTGAAAACAAAATTATGCGCTGTTCAGCCACCCTCCAGCCATAACCCCCCAAAGTCTAGTCTGGCGACGCCCCTATTTATAACCCAGACAACAATGAAATAAATGTATCATCGTCACAAATACCGCCATAAGAGGACTCCAAGAAGAAAATTTGCGTTCTTCTTCCCATTAAAATACTACAAAAATTACGATCCGTTTTGTTTTAAGACACATCATGACGCCTTAAGAAGGCAAATAAGACAAGCTTGTACATTTTGCACAATATAGCACTGGGTGTTACAGCAAATTCTTTGCATAAAAACAGTGCAGTGGAACAGCATTCGATCCCAAATTGGAAGCAAAGAATTAAGTACAAATGACCGAGAGATCTCCTAAGACAATAGTGTCAAATTCGAGAATACTTCTGGAAAAGATTTGTGCAAACATTAGTATAGACTGAACCTATACTCCATCAGTGCACAAGTACCCGTGTCATGTACGTGTAGGATACAAAGTAGAGAAGGAAATGTAATAATACTTATTAAATATAAAATTATGCGAAACACAGATCTACGGCGCCTAGATCTACTACTACAGTACTTTGCAGATAGCAAATGCTCTACATTAGTCCATTCGTACAAAGAACTGGTGCTTTCCTCAAACTCAAAGAACACAGAAACCACTCACGCATTTCCAACTGGAACCGAATAAATTAAAAACGATTGTGGTACAATCAAAACTTCTGCGGAACAATTGGGTACAAACGTAATAAAAACGAATAACTATATGAATTACAAGAATTTCAAGGTGGGAGGTGGCGAAGGCCTGAAGGAATGGCGCTCTTATTTCTATATTTCGTGAACTTTGTTATCAGCATTGGTACAAACAAAACTTTTTGCGGTACAATCCTGTGCAAACGCAGTACAAATGAATGGCATGGCACAATCACCGAATTTCCGAGGTGGGGGACTGGTAAAGTAGGGTTTCCCAAATTACAATTGCGAATAACTCGGTACAATGGTACTCGAAGAAATTGCATTTACGGTACAATGCAGTACAAACGAATGGCATGGTTGAATCATCAAACTTCCGAATTCGGGACGGATAACACGGTGCTTCGCACTGCATAATTGCGAATAACTCGTTACCGGAAGTAGTACAAGCGAAAAATTTTGCTGTAACATACTCTACTGCCGTAATAAAAACAAATGCCATGAGTGAATCGCAGAATTTCTGGGGTAATGTGCTTCCGTCTTAAAAATTTCGAATTATTCATTACTGGAAGTGGTACAAAGGAAAACATTTTGCGGTACAATGCGGCTCGAATGGAGTAGAAACAAATTGCCTGGTTGAATCGAAGAATTTGCGAGGGGGCTGGCGAGATTGCGCCTGCCACTTTCAAATTGGAATCAGCCCCCCCCCCCACTTTGAAATGGGAATAGCTCGTTACCGGAAGTGGTACAAACTAATATTTTGGCGGTACAATCCGGTACAAATGGAGTACAAACGAATAGCATAGTCAACATTTTAATATTGCGTGGTGAGGAGGCTGTCGTTTCTTCAGCCCCCCCCCCCCCCCCACCTTGAAATGGGAATCACTGGTTACCGGAAGTGGTACAAACAAAAATTTTTGCGGTAGAATCCGGTACAAACGGAGTACAAACGAATAGCATAGTCAAAATTTTAATATTGCGTGGTGGGGAATCTGTCGTTTCTTCACCCCCTCCCCCCCCACATACACACTTTGAAATGGGATTAACTCGTTACCGGAAGTGGTACAAACGAAAATTTTTGCAGTACAATCCGGTACAAACGAAAATTTTTGCAGTACAATCCGGTACAAACGGAGTATAACGAATGGAATAGTCGAAATTTCAATATTGCGTGGTGGGGGCTTCCGTTTCCCCAGCCCCCACTTTGAAATGGGAATAACTCGTTACTGGAAGTGTTACAAACGAAATTTTTTCCGGTACAATCCGCCACAAACGGAGTACAAACGAATGGAATAGTCTAAATTTTAATATTGCGTGGTGGGTGGCTTCCGTTTCTCCAGCCCCCACTTTGAAATGGGAATAACTCGTTACCGGAAGTGGTTCAAACGAAAATTTTTCCGGTACAATCCGGTACAAACGGAGTACACACGAATGGATTAGTCGAAATTTCAATATTGCGTGGTGGGGGCTGCCGTTTCCCCAATCCCCTAACTTTTAAATAGGAATAGCTCGTTACCGGAAGTGATACAAACGAAAAATTTTGCGGTTCAATCCGGTACAAACGGAGTACAAACGAATGGAATAGCCGAAATTTCAATATTGCGTGATGTGGGGCTGCCGTTTCCCCCCCCTTTGAAATGGGAATAGTTCGTTACCGGAAGTGGTACGAACGAAATTTTTGTGGTACAATCCGGTACAAACGGAGTACAAACGAATGGAATAGTCGAAATTTCAATATTACGTGGGGGGGGCTGCCGTTTCCCCAGCCACCCCACTTTGAAATGGGAGTAGCTCGTTACCGAAAGTGGTACAAACGAAAATTTTTGCGGTACAATCCGGTACAAACGTAGTACAAACGAATGGAATAGCCGAAATTTCAATATTGAGGGGAGTGGGGCTGCCGTTTCCCCCCCCCCCCCCCCCCCCCCACTTTGAAATGGAAATAGCTCGTTACCGGAAGTGGTACAAACGAAAATTTTTGCGGTACAATCCGGTACAAACGGAGTACAAACGAATGGAATAGTCCAAATTTCAATATTGCGTGGTGGGGGGCTGCCGTTTCCCCAATCCCCCCACTTTGAAATGGGAATAGCTCGTTACCGGAAGTGGTACAAACGAAAAATTTTGCGGTTCAATCCGGTACAAACGAATGGAATAGTCGAAATTTCAATATTGCGTGGTGGGAGGGGGCTGCTGTTTCCCCAATCCCCCTACTTTGAAATGGGAATAGCTCGTTACCGGAAGTGGTACGAACGAAATTTTTTGCTGTACAATCCGGTACAAACGGAGTACAAACGAATGCAATAGTCGAAATTTCAATATTGCGTGGTGGGGGCTGCTGTTTCCCCAATCCCCTTACTTTGAAATGGGAATAGCTCGTTACCGGAAGTGGTACGAACAAAATTTTTTGCGGTACAATCCGGTACAAACGAATGGAATAGTCGAAATTTCAGTATTACGTGGTGGGGGGGCTGCCGTTTCCCCAGCCGCCCCACTTTGAAATGGGAATAGCTCGTTACCGGAAGTGGTACAAACGAAATTTTTTGCGGTACAATCCGGTACAAACGGAGTACAAACGAATGGAATAGTCAACATTTTAATATTGCGTGGCGGGGAGGCTGTCGTTTCTTCACCCCCACTTTGAAATGGAAATAACTCGTTACCGGAAGTGGTACAAACGAAATTTTTTGCGGTACAATCCGGTACAAACGGAGTACAAACGAATGGAATAGTCGAAATTTCAATATTGCGTGGTGGGTAGCTGCCGTTTCCCCAGTCCCCCCCCTTTGAAATGGGAATAACTCGTTACCGGAGGTGGTACAAACGAAAATTTTTGCGGTACAATCCGGTACAAACGGAGTACAAACGAATGTAATAGTCGAAATTTCAATATTGCGTGGTGGGGGCTGCCGTTCCCCCCTTCCCACTTTGAAATGGGAATAACTCGTTACCGGAAGTGGTACAAACGAAAATTTTTGCGGTACAATCCGGTACAAACGGAGTACAAACGAATGCCATATTTGAAATTTTAAAATTCCGAGGTGGGGGCTGGCGAAATGGAGCTCCAAAAGTCCCTCTGTAAGTCACGCTTCTCATCGTTAAGAGGACATTGAACTGTTTTGTTTACAGCAAGCGAGCAGGAGCAATGTGTGTTACTGAGAGAGATCCCTGCCACCCTCGAAAGAGCGTCGGGGGTCAAGACGTCACTGGAGAAGCCAACAGCAGTGTGCAGCTGGGATTTTCCGAAGAAGGTCTGTTCCGTGGACGAAACGAATTCAAGAGCTGTATCTCTTCAAGCCCACTATGCAGAAAATTCGTTGATGCCCAGCGATCTTTTTGGCTAAAGAGGGAGAGACGGAAAGAGAAAATTAAGCTCCCTCAAGATCATTTAGCAGCTCGGTCTCTCTAGTCCCTTGCTCTCTCTCAGGGATCCAAGGCTCGGAGCTATCCCTCCGACAAGTTCTTGGTTTTTTTTAAGAGAGATTCGTATCCCAGGGGCCCCACAATAAAGGGCCCACGTAACAATATGTTACTACATAGAGAGAAATATAGAGGTCACACATTCTGCAATCGTTTCCTCCATGTCAATGGAGGATTTCGTTTTTTGTCAGGGAATGTATTAAACAAATTTTAGGTAAATGTGTAGTTTAGCGTCCTAAATTATTATTATTATTATTATTGATTGGAGGTTTAACGACCACCGTGAGCAACTCAATGGGCTATAAGCAGCCGTCCGTCCCTAATTTAGGGTCACTGGTTCCAGGGAAGGGAGAAAGCCAGTGCCGTAAGACAAACACAACATCCATGCCTCGCCGGGATTTGAACCCGGACCTCTTTCTTACGAATGATCAGAAGCCATCGCTTAGACCACTGCGCCACCGGGGCGGCCTAAATTATTTCGTCGGAAATGCTGTGGGATTTCGAAAAAGTGAGACGTACAAATGTTAAAGTATGAAAGTTCATGGTAAATGGTGAAAACATTTTATCATTGTGGTGCATTTTAAGGATTTTTACCGTAATATTTACGTGCAAGTACGACGCTGTGAACAGAAGCTGCGGCAGGCCTTACACGACGCTTCGGTGACGACATCAAGCTTCGCTTTGCTGAAACGAAGGTCTCGTTATGGCGGACATTTTGCTGGCGGAAAAGTACAAGACGAACGGGAAACGTTCTTGCCAGGAAAGCTTTCGATGTTGTACTGCTGCGCTACAGAAAATAGATCCCTCTAGTCTCATTTTTTAACATTACAATCTGATAATTTCTTGGTTTTATTTCACGTATGATTCTTTGATGCGTAATGTATGAACTCACTTCTTCGACAGCTTTTTTTATTTTTTTGTAATCCAATACGAATGAATTGAGAACAAATCTGACAAAAGGAGGAGCAAAATTTTGATTTTCCGATGCCATCTAACTTCCGTTGAAAAGAACACGGCATGTACTCCAACGTTTTTGTAGAAGAAAGAAAGGCATCTGCATACTTCCTATTTCGCACCATGGAATGGTATGCCGAAGATCGAAGCAATTGTCACTATGCGTTTTGAAAAATTGCGACAGAAATGTTGAACTACTTTCTGTAGCGTAGCACTAAAAATTAAATAGAACGCTTTGCTCTCAAGAACGTTCTCCGGTTCTCTTGTACTCTTCCGCCATCAAAATGGCTGCCGGAACGACACCTTCGATTCAGCGGAGCCATGCTGCGCGTTGTCGCGGCGCGGTTGTGTTAGACCTGCCGCAGCTTCTTTTCAAAGCGTCGTACTTGCATGTAAATATTACGGTAAAAAATTTTTAAATGCATCATAATGATGAAATATTTTCACCATTTGCTATCAAATTGCATACTTTAAAATCTGTACGTCTCACTTTTTCGAAATCCTTCAACATTTTTGACGAAATCATTTATGATACTAAACTACACATTTACCAAATTTTAGTCTAGTTAAGTTACTTGAGCACAAAACAAAAACAAAGAAAAGTTATGTTGTACGACCACTGTTAAACATGAATGCTCAGGTTTCAAGCAGAAACTAACGGGATGAAAGAATGACTACTTCAGGCATATATGGCGTAGCGCCATTTATTGGCACTTCAGGTAAAATTTTTCATAACGCTGTTGGGTTAACTTCTTTTCTTAGGGGAAAGACCCCACACTCAAGTATTGGTTCCAATTTTTTGCAGTCTTTTTCGTGTTGTTGGTCATGATCCAATCAGTGGGACGAGGGTCACATGTCGAAAGTTGCATAGGAAACTTTTGTGCTTCCTTTCCTCTGAAAATGAAAATTCATGAGAAATAACAAACTATCAAATTTCGATGGCTCATGAAAAGAAGCAGTTAAAAGATAGTTACGAACATCGACTGGTATTTTGAAATACTACCTGAAACTGATTAGTAAAATGAGTAAAACAATTCACTAAACTCACTTACGGTTATACCTTAAAGTTCTTTGATTCGTCTTTTTTTATTGGAGGTTTAACTGCCACAGTGAGCAACTCAGAGTGCTGTGAGCAGTCGCCCGTCCCTAATTTAGGGCCACTGACTCCAGGTAAGGGAGAGACCTAGAGTCTTAAGGCAAACACAACATCCATGCCTCACCGGGATGTGAACCCGTACCCATCTCGGACGAATGATCAGAATCCATCGCTTAGACCAGTGCGCCATCGGGGCGGCCATCTTTTCTTCTCTATCCTTCTTTAACCGGATGGATTCAGTTGCATTAGCGTTATGTTCAGTAGGTTTTTCAAGAGTTTATATAATATTTCAGCCGATAGAAACGGCTAAGAGAAAGCTACAACTAATAAAATAATTTACTGCCCACCTTCGATTGGCCTACTGTCAAACTGTAATTAGTTTAGAACGCACTTGAGTGGGATGAATAAAAATTGCACATAAAAATCAGTTACAATAATGTGCGTACAAAGAAAGGCATAATGGAAAACAGCAAGAAAACTAAGTGTAACAATTTGCAACATGTTCGTTTTGCGTTACTGATTGATCTATGTATATAAAATATCTACAGAAAATATATCTTCTTATTTTTTACATAGAAAGTTTTCTATAAAAAATATTTGTTTGTTTGACAGCTGTAACATCTACCGATGTTAATGATAGAATTTGAAAACAGAACATAAGTTGGATTTCACAAGAATTTTCACCGACCAAACAATCTGTTTCCCGCAGAAAAAATTACGAATTTCTTTTTTTTGATTGAGGAGTTTAACGACCACCGAGAGCAACTCAATGGGCTATAAGTAGGCGTCCGTCTCTAATTTAGGGCCACCGACTCCAGCAAATGGAGAGAGCTAATGCCGTAAGACAAACGCAACATCCATGCCTCGCCGGGATTCAAACCCGGACCCATCTCAGACAAACAATCAGAAGCCATTGCTTACCCCACTGCGCCACCGGGGCGGCACGAAATTTCTAATTCAATTAAATCAGATTAATTATTCATATTAACTGCGTAAATTGTCAGAAATGATAAGAGAAATGTAAGTACTATTTCAAGTAACTTAGTTAGAAATGCGGTGAATGCGTTATTACGACTGAAAAAAGAAACATAAATATAACTTCACGTCATACACGCTGCGTGAAGCTCGCATCTGAGATTCGGAATTTAACTAATCAGTATCTTATTGATAATTTTTTTTCCGGCTATAGGTTCAGAAATACTCCCAGTTGTACAATCTCGCACTAAATTTTTCACCTAATTGTTTTCTATCTTTTTTTTTAATTTCTATTCCCATAATACCATACGTAACGTTAATGAATAACAATTTCCGATTTTTTCCTGTTCGGAAAGCAACTTTTGTTTCTCATGTATCTTTTTTCTGTATGTCATTCTCACTGTAAAGGTGGCTGTATAAATGCTCAATTCTGATTGGCTGAGAAGAGACAGCAGTTCGTACTACTATTGGCTGAAACTGACCAGAAATGCCAGTGCTGGCATACTCAGGTGCACGATCGTTCGCAATCGATATTTGAGGGCGTTTCAGAATTTATGAAAATTTTTTCTGTGTTAATTGGTTTTTTTTATTTATTGGAGGTTTAACGACCACCGTGAGCAACTCAATGGGCTATAAGCAGTCGCCCGTCCCTAATTTAGGGTCACTGGTTCCAGGCAAGGGAGAGAGCCAGTGCCGTAAGACAAACAGAACATCCATGCCCGACCGGGATTCGAACCCGGACCCCTTACGGACTAATGATCAGAGGCCAGCGCCTTAGACCACTGCGCCACCGGGGCGGCCGTGTTAACTGTAACATATAGCATTGGTAGACAGTTATTCGAAAATAAAAAAGTAAGTAGTACAGTGTGCTCGAAAACGATCAAAAAAATTAAAAAGTAGGTGAAAATGTAGCAGCGATACAGTAACAGCTTGAGTTGCGTAACCATAGGCGAAGATAGAGCCTATTTCTGGGGGGGGGGGGCACGATAAATATGTCGGGTTAAGAGGGGGGGTGTTGTGATCCTTGACCCAGAAGATAAAAGTCATGCCAAGACCTGCAATTTTCAATAGTACAAAAACGATACGATTGACGATGACCTGTGACATCGTACCAATAAGAACCATCGTAGAATATATTTTTATATTTAGGATTAAAAGTTTGGAATGGCGGCTATTTTGTAACGATGAAAATTACATGTAACATTGTAACTAAGAGATAGATGATTTAAATAAAAACAATGAATTATTTATATTTGTTTTAAATTATTCAATCCATAATAAAATTACATTAACACAGTCAGACTATAATATCAATAAAAATCACTTACAGAATGAGTCTGGTTCTGAATCAGTGGTCAGTGCACAAACTACTATTGCAAAATAATCTTTCGTTTTTCACATTTCGAGTTATACTTGTCAATCAAGGCATCTGGGCCCAAATCTTTAACTATATCTGATTCTGAAAATAAAATTACCAAGTTAGATAATCGTTCCTAGTTCATAGTGCATTTTAACCAGTTATTAATACGACGCACTGTCGAGAACGACCGTTCACAGGTAGCACTGTTAGATGGCAAAGTTAAACAGATCTTGAGGAGTTTCCGTATATTCGGATAAAAGTCCATGTCCTTGTTCAAAATATTTTCTTTCATATCTTTAAGAACACTTTTAAGGGGCCTGTCCTTTAAACTGACACCCGAGCTTTCCATCACGTTTCTCAATACAGATATTTCTGTTTTCAACATTGCCTGATCTTTTCTTGACACAGAATAGGTGTCAATAAAGAACTTGAAACCTTCTTCGTTTAAACGAAGAAACTCCTCACTGGACTCAGCGACTTGAAGAGCATCGCCAGTAAATCTTCTCCTCATTTCTTCCAGCAAAATGTCCAAAACAGGGTAGAAGAAATTGCATCTGTAATTTCGTTTCAATTGAGATTCAGCATTTTCGATTTCTTTAACTTTTGCACTTACTCCTTCGTTTCTCATTCTTTGACCGACAGATGACAACACAGTATAATGATCTAACTTTTTCGAAATCATCCGGGGCTGTTTTTGTTTTTGAACTTCCCAATCTTCTACTTCCATTTCACTTGTAACAGGTGTTATGTCGAGTTCACAGTCTTTTCCGAAAACTTTCACTTCTTCCCATTTTTATTCCCAAGCTACTTCATTTCTTTTCGAATCAATTTCTTTAATTACTCCACTGACTGTCTTAGCACATTGTGTGATACAAGTGTCCACTCTCTGCAATGCTTTACTCAGGATATTGATAAGACAGGTATTCAGCAAAAACAACCATGCAAACAATGATGAAAGCAAGTGATTTGATAGACATTAAGAGTCCTCTTGCTTCTACCGATGTAGAGTGTCTGACGTCTGCCGCTGTATCGCTTAATACAGCCACAATTGCAATGTAGTTTCGCTTGAAAGACAGCACAGTTGTGGTCCCACAAGACCAGCGCGTGTCGCTCAATTTATTTATTTCGTGAGGTCCTGGTGTTTTAATATTTCTTTCTTTTTGCACAGCTCGGAACATGGCATGAGTGTCCGGTTATTAGAAACATTCATACAATGACTGCATAACCATAACGGTGAAAAAATTACAGCTCAAGTCATTGTCCTTGGAAGCAGCCACCAGAACCAGGTTGACCTTATGTCCCAAGTAATGCACATATATAGCAAAAGAGGGATTTTCTTTTATAATTTTCTGCCGTCCGTTTTTCACTCCAGACATGACACTGGCCACACCGTATAACTGGCCAACCATCAGGGCATTAACTCCAATGCCATTAAGAAAGGTCAGAATAATATTTGCTAACGAATGTGCATTTTGTGCCAGCGATACATCCTCCATTGTCAGTATTCTTTTTTTAACTCTTGGCCGTAAAGGTATCGTATACAAATACATAGTTGTTGAACCCTATAAGATTTGGCCTCCTCAACCATGAGTGAAAAGAACCCAGCTTCGTTTACCTCATTCACAATTGTTTTCAAGACTTCTTCTCTGACAATTTGTAAACGTTCATTCTGTATACAAGGACTTTTAAAATTATGGTAACGTTCATACTTGTCTTTAAATTTTTCGTCATCTTTGAAAAAAAGATCACACAACTCTAAATAATTGCCCTTGTTGTGGGATTCACTGGACTCGTCATGACCGCGAAGTGCCAAGTCCTGCTTTGCCAGATACAGAAGAATATCCAAAACCTTTTTGAAATATTCACGGTTTTCACTCACAAGTTCTTTATGAGACGCGCATATTTTCGTAGCTACTGTCTCTGTCGGTTTCCTAACATTAACCCATTTCGACATAGAAAATAAGTGCTCTGCACTAACTGCATGTTTTTTCAACTTTTCCCCTGCTTTATTCCAATTTTTCATTCTTTTTTCTGTGTATAAATCCTCTTTGTTACTTGAAGAAAATTGCCTACATGCATAACAAAACGCAGCATCTTTTTTCACACTATATTCTAGCCATTCAAACTTTTCTAAATACAAAGCTGTAAAGCCATGTTTAGTGCCTGAGAAGTCTGAAAGCAGATACTGCAGTAAGACTGAGGGAGATGGACCGCTCTACAAATAACCCAGATCGTCCATGAACTCAACAGAATTACATGGTTCCTGTTTAGGAAGATCTCGGTCTCGTAGCACTTCACTTTCACATGTTGAAGTTTGTGAACTACGCATAGAAGGTGTTTGCGGGTCATTTGACTTTGAAAAGAAAAAACGTATGTCTCTAGAACACTTACTCATGATTAATTTCTTAAAATGTAGATACTAAATATAAGCACATAGCACAATATTATTTTACTACACACAAAAACAACAGCGTAAGACTGAGACCACGCACACAAGCAGTCAAATACTGTGCTAAGAATAACACACCTGCGGAGCTTTTGTGAAGGGAAGGGTGGTCGAAAAAGGCTCGCTCGAGACTGAAAGGAGCAGGCGTTTGTCCAATCAGTGACGGGAAGATCATCTGTCCGAGTCCCACGTTGATTGGCAGTGGCAGGATTTGCGGTTGCTATGAGCCAGACGTCATTGCGACTGGATTACACCGGATTAGATAGAAAGTGGACGTTCTGATGTATATAGGAGCACATTTTGACTTTTTGAGACAGCTTTATTTGTGATTGGCATAATTGTTGTGGAATGTGTGAGGGCGACAACTGTTGGTTGTTTACATTTCGTTCAGAGACCGGTTCACATTCAATAATTGTCTTGGTTACACATATAGACTATCTTTATTGTAGAAAAATTCATTAATTTCTCCTCCAACGTTGGGGGGGGCAATGCCCTTCCATGCCTCCCCCCGTAACTCCGCCCATGTGCGTAACACACGACTTACGTAAATTCGCAGTTACGTAATAATTGCCGCCTCTTTATCTGCACTGGCTGCCTCGCCCGTGACCTTCATCCTGACTTAAAAAAATTAAAATTCTGTGAACTACTTACTAGCGCATATGAAATAGTTTGCAGCTTTGCGCAGCTGCGTCTTTGATAGCCTTATCGCAGTAAGCACATTTCAGTTTCACTTGATATCTTGCCTCGCGCGGTTTGCTTAGTCACTTGTTTATCACCGCTAGTGTCCGTTGTTTAGTTACCATTAGAATGTAATCGAAATGCACAACCGAATGTGCTGGTAATAAATCTAAAAAAAAGCATCTGCAATTACTTTAGAAGAAAAGCTGAAATTAATTCGTATGCATGAAGACAGGAAAATTCTACATATCAACAATAGCTTGGGAAATAAATCGGATTATTTCTACAGTGAATACAATAGTGAAAGATAAAGTTCGCATAGCTGAAAACCCGAAAGGTGCGGTAACGATGAAGGGCACAATCATAACCAAGAAGGCTCTGGGCCCGATTTCAGAGATGGAGAAATTGTTGTCTCCCTGAATCGAGAATCTGACACAGAAGCTGATACCGTTGAGTTTATTCCCGAGCTATTGTTGATACTGTTATCCAGGAGAAGGCTAGGTCTTTACAAAAGGATTTACAAGAGAAGGCCGACATCACGGACACGGAGAGTACATTTAAAGCTAGTGCTGGATGGTTCGAACGATTCAAGAAGCGTTCACATCTGCACAACATCAAAGTCACGGGTGAGGCAGCAAGTGCAGATACAGAGCCGACAAATGAATTTCCCGAACTTCTGGCAGAAATAATTGAAGAGGGGGAACATTTGTCTGAGCAAATACTTAATGTCGATGAAAGGGCTCTGTTTTGGAAGATGATGCAAACACGGACATTTATTGCAGAAGAGGGAAAATCTATGCCTGGATTTAAGGTCTCAAAAGATCGGATCACTCTTTTTATTGGCGGCATCACTTCAGGGGACTTGAAACTTAAACTGCTTACAGTGTACCATTCCCAGAGACAGCGCGCCTTTAAGAGCACTTACTAAATCGGCGAAGGAGATATGGCATACACCTCTAATTTAACTTTCCTTTTGAGTTTCTGTGGTTTTATGTGAATTTCATTTCTTTTAGTTAAACGTTTTCTAACTTAAAGACACATTTCCCCATCTGACGAATTACCAAGTTGGCAACCTGATAGTGAGTCAAAGTTCAATAAAAGTCAAATAAAACAACAGTGCTGCGAGGGAAGTGCGATATGATATGTGTTATTAGAAGGGCGATAAGAGATAAGCGAACAATAAAAGTGTATGATTAGAGATATGTAGATGATGTTTTGTTACAGCGAGCTATATTGTTAATTGTGTCTTGTTAAGAAATAGAAAGTTAATAGTCCGAATTTCTGAATTTGTGTCATCGTCTTGATATTTGTCAATTATTTTGAACGAGTTCATCTTGACATGCCTAATTTGATTAAATAAAGAGGACATTGAATGAGTAAATACTGTTTCTGCTGAATCATTTACCCGGGTCCGTCTGCTTTAAAATGTTTAATTAGAGACTGCGAATACATCGTTAGGTTTGCAGCTTCTAGAAGAACGATACACGTTAAAACTTAAGGGTTCAGGAAATAGAGTAAGTCGATAAAAGTTAAAATTTAAGTAAGTTTGCAAGTTTTTTCATGTATCGCCTTAGTCCATTTTTAACTTGTATCGACTTAATCTAAAACTTAGTAGTTAACCTTTAAAAATTCTATAGTCATTAAAACCTTATTGTTTTACATAGACAAAAGTTAATCGGAAACGGAATTCTGGCAAACTGGGTCTTTTACATAGTGCAATATAATTTGCTGCATTAACTGCATTATTCCAAAAGTAATAGTAAAGGCTTGTGCTTCCTATAATAATTCCTTCGATTTACAGTATATAAAAGAAAAAATTAAAATCTAGCAGTTGAAGACAAAGCTCTTAAACACAGCGACGGCACAATTTTTAAGTCAATTAAAATATTATCGTATAATCACTATAATACCCAAACAAAAAATAGAAAACTGAATGCTTACTTTGTATTTGATCCACAGTGGTGTGCAAAAGTATTGCATCACCTGCAAAAACCATGATATTTTAAGTTTAACTCTTTTCTTAACTAACTAATTCTCATAGTTATTTCATCATTTATATGCCCTTAGATGAGAAATTTAATTGAGATTTCAAAGGCGTTTTAGTTTTTTCTGTAGCTACTTCTATTCTTAAGATATGACATAAAATATGGGGTTTGATAAACACATTAAAATTCACGATAGTTGCATGTCAGTTGTTACAGGCTGTCCTAGACATTCTTTTTCCTGATTTGCTGCTTCCTAATGCTATGCTAATCCTACTCCAGCCTTTATAAGGGTTGACGCAGAGTTACTAGAACATTGTGGCAGCGGGTGGCCTAGTGGGCAACGTTCGAGACTGCCGCGGAAGGACCCAGGCAGGTACGAACGCTCGGTCTACTAAATATCCGCCGTGCTTCGGATGGGCACGTTAAGCCGTCGGACCCCGGGTACTGACACCCCCCCCCCGGTAATAAATAAGGGCGTCTTCCTCCCCCTTTCTACTTCGCTTCCGTGTGACTTTCCTATCGGCCACTCTAGCCCAAATCTCCTAGCTTCCTATTTCTAAGGGTTGTTTAAGACCTGCGGTCAGACACTCTCTTCCTAAAATCCTCTACATATGATCATAATCATGATATGATCATACTAAAACATTGTAGTGGTCGCTTCTTGTTGCTATTAGGATATAATCTGTGTACATTCTCAATAATGGTTAAAACTGCGGAATTGTCCACAGCGGACAGAGTGAAAATAGTTGTCCTGCATGAAGACGGATTTTCTTCAAGGCAAATCGCCGAAATAGTGGGCTGTAATCACTCTACAGTTATTAGGCTACTGAAGAAAGTAAAAGACACTGCTGATATGAAAAATATGGCGTCGCTGTGGAAGGCCGATATCCACTACAATCAGGCAGGGCAGAGTGCTCAGAAAGGTAAGCTTGGCAAAAAGGATGCTCAGTTAACCTGAATTGCTTCAAAGATGGTTTGAAGTGACTAATGGTACTATTAGTAAGTACATCTACTGTTAGGAGGCGGCTGCTTCACTATGACGTATGGGGCTGCAAAGGCAGGCGTAAACTAGTGTTAACTGCAAATCAAAGACAGCGTAGACTTCAGTGAGCAAAACAGCATGTCTCATGGACAAGCAAGCAATGGAAAAATGTTCTTTTCGGTGATTAATCAGAATTTTGCCTTAATGGGAATCAGAGCAGTGCCTATGTAAGGCGATTCAAGCATGAAGAATTCCATCCAAGTTGTTTAGGGGCAACCGTTAAGCATTCGGTGAAGGTCATGGTTTGGAGCTGCATGTGTGCATATGGCGTTGGGATCCTCCATATTGTCCATGGTGCGGTAAATGTCCAGAAATACATCTAGTTATTATAAAACAAGATGCAGCGATCATCTAGAAGAATTTATACGGCAATTTTATTTTTCAAGATGACAATGCTCCCTGTTATCGTGATAAAGTAGTGAAAAAGTGGTTTCAGGAAATCACTGTTCAGGGTCATGTATAATGAATATATCTTCCTTCTAATTATAATGAATTCAGCTTCTTCTAATGCTTGTTCTTTGTTAATTATATCATGAATAAACTTTCCTGCTAGTAGTGTAGTAATAATAATAAACAAGCTTTTAACTGCTAGTGATGTTGTAGTAGTAATTAAGATGAATAAAGTCTTATGCTGGTTGATAATAATAATCAACTAATGAAATTAACCTAACAGCCAGACAGAGATCTGACAAAACTATGAACTGAGAAAGACGTACTTACTAAGACAATCTTTTATTTGGTAAACTTCTGGCTCTCACATAAACGAAGATCTCTTTACACACGAAACAAAGCTCTCACGCACATAAACAACTGCTCTCTCTCTATACAACAACAGCTCTCTGACACATAAACAACAGCTCACTTCGTACAACAACAGCTCTCCCAACGCACATCAACAAAAAGCTCTCCTCCACTTAAACAAACGCTCTCCCTACGTATCGTTGAACGCGCCTGTTTATACTGGCTACCACCACGTCATGACTTACACTCATTGCCAGATCTCATTCAGCGGGAGAAATAACATCTCGTTCAGTAAGAAGATAATTTACATAGGAAAATAAAATAACCAGAGATAGTAAAAATCAAAAGGAAAGTGAATCTAGAGTATACGTTACACATGATGGGCCACCACAATCACTGGGCTTAAATCCGATTAAAGATTTGGGGTTCAAGGTGTCGTATGGATTATCGAAAAAGAAGGTAAGAATAAAAATTATACTCATTGAAGATGTAATTCAAATTTGGAATGGTATTGTTCAGCCCAATATTTTGCAAAACCTTGTTCAAAGTATGCCAGCAAGATGCAAAGCTATGATTAAAGCTAAAGGCTGGGCAGCAGAATATTAAATACATGTTATAATTTTGCTTCATTATATTTCTATATTTAAATGTTATTTATTCCGTATGAATTACAAAAACCATTTATTGCTGTTAACCTAAGTATTGGATAAACGATTCTTTTCATAATGATTTCGGCTTGGTCATGATTTTTGTAGTGTATCTGAAGAACAGAAATAGCTAAAGGAAAAAGTAAGACAATTTTGCAATCTCCATTAAATTTCGCATATAATGACATATAAATGATGAAATAACTATGATAATTAGTTAGTTAGAAAAAGAATTAAACTTAAAATTTCACGGTTTTTGCAGGTGATGCAATACTTTTTGCACACCACTGTAGCTTTGGAACGCCACCTATCCGAAAGACCGCGTGAGCTGCAGAACTTCAACTTCCCATGGACATTTTTCGGTAATTATACTCCGTAAAATATACTTATTTTTCATATTCATCTCCACTTTTGAAATCGCTGAAAGTCGTGAAACTGCGAGTGCAACTACAAACCTATTTTAATTGCCCTATGTATCATGTTTTTCATATCACACTAGTCAATGCAGAAGGAGAAAAATAAATCTCTTGCGGTTCGGGACAAAGAACAGTAATGCAGCAGATCAGATTACGGCTCTTATCCGCAGCAGCATTTAATCTTTCAAATACAGAAATTCCCACTCCATCAAATTGGAGGCAGAGAAGTTCATGAGATTACTTATTGCCAATGCGATATCTGCTCAAGATCACCTTAAAACATTTTGTATCTATTATTAATGTTTCATATAAAAATGCGGAGACTTACTTAGCTTTCCGCAAACTGTTATTAACTGTAATATACTACACAAACATACATGGATATGGTATGTTAAAACAATAGGTTGTCTCACCAAAGTAGACCTTTAGTGCAAAGCATGCGAAAAACGAGACACATAGTTGATAGATCTATGTTTAAGGTGGTTCCACCTAAAATCTCTGCCTTATGTTTCCAATGGTAAAACTTCTTTACATATTTTATTAGCAATTAATGTATTCCCAAAGATGAAAATTTGCACTTCGATAAAACTTACTTTAAGTTATAGTATGGGATACTTAATACTTGCTAAAACATAACCATAATTATGCAGTCCAGCATTCGTTTGTCTACTGACTCATCAATGTACAGGTCGCGCCTTCTATTAACAGGATTGAACATTACTCAAAGAAAAATGATTAATTTTTAATATAATTATGGTTATGTTTTAGAAATTATTAGGTGCACAAATAAGTTTTTAAGCTTTTTAAGACAACGCAACATGTAATTTGAGAAAACAATAATATCTTCACGAATAAAAATATGTGCCGTCATTATATATCAGCTTCCGCCATCGGTCTGGCAGCTGACAGGTTCCAGCCATTAAGAATGCTTCGTCGTGTGCTGCGATGAAGTCGTCAACCCATTTTTGCACTTCGTCACATGTCCGGAACCGTACAGCAGACAAACCATGTTGCATCGATCGGAACAGATGATAGTCTGAAGAGACTATGTCGGAACTATACGTCGGGGTGCTCCTAAACTTCCCAGTGAAGCGTCAAGAACGTTTCCTTAACAGATTTCGCGACATGCGGCCTAGCGTCGTCATGCAGTAATTTCACGGGACGCAATCCTTTGCCTGTGAATGGACGCTTCCGACAGATTCCCTGTTTCAATCGCAGCAATTGTTGCTTGTAGTGATCAGCAGTAGTATTTTGACCCTGTTCCAATAGTTCATAATAGAGCACACTTCATATCCCACCAGATGCACAGCAGAACTTTCTTGGAGTGAATATTGCGTTTCGCGGTCGAAGTTGTTGCTTTACTGGCGTCTACCCAGTGTTTTTGGAGTTTGGGATTGTCGCACCGTATCCACTTTTCATCACCCGTAAAGATTTTCCACAGGAAAGACATTATGTGTTGTTTATTCAACAGATTCAAACATTTCATGAGGCGCACATCGTTGTTCCTCTGGCTCAGGTCGTGTGTCACCGATTTTCCTTCCTTCTGAATCTTTCCCATTGCGCGTAAACGATTGGAAATGGTTTGTTGAGTTGCCCCGATATGTTCAGTTAGTTCTTTTGTGTTTGAGACGAACCTTCATCCAGCAATGCTTGCAGTTCCTCATATGAAACCTTCTGCGGGGCGCTGCTACGTTCTGAATCGCTAACATCAAAATCTCCTGCTTTCAACCGTCTAAACCAAAACCCACACGTGCTTTTCGATATAATATTCTCCCCCAGAACAGAACAGACCGATGCACATGCTTTGGCAGCATTTTTCCTTTAAGAAATTTGCAACGAATGCAGTGTCGAATAAATGCAGTTTCGCTTGCCATCTTTCATCTACCGATGTGCAAGTGCGTTTGACTGTTGGACAAATTTCTGTGTCACATTTTATACTCGGAACCAGTTACGGTCACATGACAACAATGCGGGGTAGTGTCGGATATAGAAATTAGCGGTATACGTCACACAAAAAAACGCTTTTAAACTTATTTGTACACCTAATATTAAGTATCCCATGTTATAACTTAAAGTTAGTTTTATCGATGTGCAAATTTTCATCCTTGGGAATTCATTAATTGCGAATAAAATATGTAAAGAAGATTTACGATTGGAAACATAAGCCAGATATTTTAAATCAGATAATCGTAATGGAAACTAAGAAAAATAGCTGGAATTATTTGCCTTTAAAGTTCCGCATGAGGTAAAGTCTTGAGTTGATGAAATAATAGTTAAACCATAACCTGTCATATCAATGTGACAGAAGCACCTGAAAAGGCAGGAGATGCGTCGAAATCTTTTATCATTAGATATCTGACCACATCAGAATTCGGTTAATTTAATTAACGGCAGCATTCACTGCCCTTAGAACTTCTTTAAAACGAACCACTAAAAACAGCGAAAGACGAGTGTGCAGAGGAAGTCATAAGGAATGAATCGTCGTATTTTCTCTCGTATCTAGACAAACAAATGTCAACCAAAAAACCTCCACAATTCATCTATGTCACATAACGATTTACAAAAACATTTTCATCTGGAAAAGAATCAAAATATCAGGAATCAAGAAGAAAATACGTGTAGCACAAATTTCGTTAGGTTCCTTACGAAGATAAACGAACGGCTCACATTCACACATCACTGATACCGTATGGATATTAAGACCCTGCAAAAACACAAGTGTTGTGAAACTGCTGGCCACCAGCTGGCAGTGATGGGTAACTGCTGGCTGAAATCTGCTGTTCACGGCCCGGTAGCGATCAGTTGGTGGCAGCTATTGCTGGCCTTGCAACATCGCCGTGAAATACGAGCCTCCAAGCAAGTGCCACTAGTGGCCCGAAGCTGGTCACCGATGCAACCTCAACACCGGGTGAAAGGAACAGGACTGCGCATGCGCATAAGCAACACGTGCTGTGCCTTTCGTGGTACCAGTTAGTTGAAGACGACGCTATCGTCATTGTGATATTTTAGTGGATGTTAAGAAAAAAACTTATGTAGAGAGGCGAATTAATTCCCTATAATGAAATACCACGTCGACGAAGATATCAGATTAAGCCCTGAAATACTAAATCACAACCATGAAATGCATCCACTCCATTCCCATGAATAATAAGAAGAAATTTCTGCTTGATCTTTCATTTTAACATACACTAAACCGCTTCAAACAAAAGTCTTGGGAAAAACATTAAAAAAACGTTATGTTGAAAAAAAAAAAAAGAATAATTATGCGCGTACAAAATTTACCAATTATTTGAAAAAAAAACGCTATCCGGATATAATGTACTCATCCATGGCTTGAATACACAAGACTGGAGGAATTCACTTCTAAAAATAACGAGAAGTAAAATAAAATAAAATATCTTTCCTCTTTAAAACAAATGTAGCTTCGGACAGCTGAAAGGAAAGATACAACGTTAAAAATGTAACGAAATGTGACTTGAACGGGCAAATATATTAATTCAAAAATTGCCTTTCAAGACGACAAGGGGAGCACGAAACTTTGGAAAGCGACTTTAGGTTGGCACACTCGTTGAAAATGAGTGAAGTTCCCTTAAGGTAAAAAAACAAAAACAAGCGTTACGTTGAAAAAATAAATTTATGAATTATATGAAATTAGCATTTGTGAAAAATATCTCGCAATATTGTAAAATTAAAAAGAGAACCATCGTTACACATTCCACTGGAAAGAGGCTCAGCTTCAAGCACAAGCTCGTGCGTGGCAAATCAGTCCCATTGGTAAGGCGCCAGCTTCCCACGCAGACAGTCCGTGGTTCGTTGCCACGCAGGTCCAAACGGGCGTTTTTGTTCAGAAAATTTCCCCCAGCGCAGTGCTCTACTGCTGAAGTTTCGTAAGGCGGAAAAAAAAATAGTTGTAGCTTTGGGAAACTGCGGTTATCCATCAATTTTTTTTTATGGCTACTACTAGGAAATTGGCTGTAAAGATCCGGCAAGCCATCAGTTACGTTACGTGATTGCCGGCTGCCTCTGCCGAGAAAGTAGCGGACCACATTAGGCTAGCCATCATTTATGGCACGTGCTCGCAGGGCCGCTGAAGGACCACTTGTGGCAGCTACTGCCTGTGATGGATAACTAATGGCCCTGTTTTGGCATATGACAACTGATGTGGGTGCCGTTGCTGGCCCGAACTGATGGCCCATGTGCTGGTCGCCCGGACATTTTACCTACGGTTAGGCGGCAGCAACATAGTGCTGGGCCACCGCTGGCAGTGCTGGCCGAGCAAGACTGTTTTTGCTCAGGAATCAACAAACTCTCACCACTGCAGCAAATGTTTCAGCATACTTCAGATGACAGCGCGACAAATGGTTATTTAAATTTGTCAGACATTCCGTAGTCCGTTTGCATGGTTTAAAATGGTAAAAAAACTTCTGTTCATGTCTAGGATACAACATTATTATATTATACAGGTACGGACGTTTTCTGCAGTGCACAGAATTATTATACAGGTACGGACGTTTTCTGCAGTGCACAGAATTATTATACAGGTACGGACGTTTTCTGCAGACCAGTGGAGCAATATACGTGTACAATCCAAGTCGATACAAAATAAAACAGAAACAATACTTTTAGAAAAAAACAAAGCAATGCTTTCAGAAAGAAAAACGAAACAATGCTTTCAACAACAGAAACAATGTTTTTAGGATAAGAAACACTCTTGCTCGCGCCGCAGACCCGAACCGTCGGGGAGAAGAGATCGTATGAATGGTCGACACAAATCGTTCGGCACCAACCTACACACAGAAATTTTCTGCTTTACCTCGTTTTTGTGAACGACTGCTAATCAGACTAACGTGCCTTGCTCTCTAAAATATAAAACTCAATTTCCCTTCTTTTTAATGTCAAAGGCACAGAAATGTTTGAATAAGGCCTGCACGGTCGTTTGTTGTAAATGCCATATCCTTACAATTATGGAAAGGGACATAAACATCGTTTTAGTAGACACTTAGTGCAGATCCTTTCGTAAGACATTGGCATCGTCCCGGGTGGTGTAACGGTTAGCACGCTCGAACGGAAATTGGGAGATACGGGTTCAATTCCCGATCCAAGGCGATGTAATTTTCAAGTTTTCTGAGGTGACTATGTTACGTGAAAAACAGTAAAATACACGCAATTAGGAGTTGTCGGATTGCTGTGTTGATAATTCAGACAAGAAGAAAGTTGATGCATTTAGAACGAAGTGCTACAGCGAGGGTCAACTAATTTTAGTGAAGTATTTTTATCGAGAGCGGAAGAAAATGAATGATTAGGGGAAACGATTAGGGAAAATATGAAATTGTTGTCCAAAGCATTAGGAGAAAGACGTGTTTTAGACATAATTCAGGAGCGGAAGTGTTTTCCACATGAAAAAAAAAATTAGGAAAAGAGAGATCAGGAAAATGGGATGCTGTCATTCTACAAAGCCCGTTTCACAAAAACTGAGGGTAACTTTCTTTTGAGTTGTCAACAGTGCGAAGGGAAAAAATAACCACGCAGACGACTAACTGAATTAAGGAAGTATCTATGGCAACAGTTATCATCCGTGGCAGACGATTCTGGTTTTGTTATTGAGCAGTTGTTTGAGGTACGTCTGCATTTCTCCATACAGCTTTGGAGGTGAGTGATTCAGAGTTATGAAGCGAAATGCGTTGTGCGATAAAATTTTGCTATCGTTTGGGTAAAACGGCTCCAGAAACAGTTGATTTAAGGAAAACAGCTTACAAAGATAAATGTTTTGGTGAATCAACGATTTTTAGATGGCACCATGATTTCTAAATAAGGGCGTTTGTTGGCAGAACTCCCTCCAAGGCCTCGTCAATCTGAAAATGTTGTTACGGAGCATATACATTATTTGGGCCTTCCTGCAAGAACATCGACGAATGACGTGTGAAGACATAGCGGCGTCAACTAATATTTCAAAAACGTCGGCATTCCGCATTCTTCGCGACAAATTACTGCTGCATCATGCATGTTCCAGATGGGTAACTCATCACCTGACGAGAGAACAATTGTTAGTCAGGTATCAGGTATGTCATCAGTGGAAACAAATGATTTCAAAGGATCCAAACTTTCTTGACGCAGTAATAACTACCGATGAAACATAGGTCCCATATTTCAACCCCCTCACGAAGCGCGCAACGAGTGTCTGGAAACACACAGGCTCGCCTCCTCCGAAAAAAGTCCGCCACACCAAATCAGCTGGAAATGTGATGATGATAATTTTCTTTTATCATAAAGGTCTAGTCTACCAGAATGCCGTTCCTCCAGAAATTACTGTCAATGTTGAGTATTACATTTTAGTCTTGAAGCGTCTGCGACGACACATATCAATTAAGCGACCGGAACTGGTGAGCAAATGGACCCTACACCATGATAACACCCGCCCACATATGGCTGTTTGTGTTCAACAGTTTCTTACGAAATGCAGTATTGAAATGATGCCACAGTCTGCCTACAGTCCTGACCCCCGTGAGATTTTTGATTGTTTCTAACAAAGAAGGAGAAGTTCCGTGGCGCAACATTCAACACAGATGCTGACGTTATTCAAGCTGTACAGGGTTCGCTGAAGCAGTTTCCACAAAATGCCTTTGCCACATGTTTTGAAAAGTGGACTGAATGATGGGACCGTTGCATATCATCCGAGAGAAGATACTTTGAGGAGGAATAACACATATTTTGTTTAACCTATATTTCTTCATTTTGTGTGATTTTCCTCTCAGTTTTTAAGGAACGACCGTTGTGCTACGTAGGGTACCAGTTTCATCAAGATCAAGCTCAATGCCATAGGCTTTACCAAGGTCTGACATAGGTTTTAAAACATTTGTCCAAGATCTGTCCAGGCCTAATTTGAGAAGCAGGACGTCCAAGTGTTGGATTGGCTGTAACATCTGTGGGACGAGCTGGAACACCGGATCGAATATCAGCTGGTAAGACCTTCCTCTACGGCAGTTCTCGCAAAATCTATGCAAGAGGAATGGAGGAAAATTACGGTACAGTTCTACCGGTATCTCACAGAAAGCATGCCTAGAAGGTTCGTTGCAGCCACAACAGGTGGGCCGACTGCGCACAGATTTCGGCTAATGACTGCTCTTGTTTCTTTTAAGTCTAGGTGTCCGAATACGTTTGTGCATATTATTAGTAATTCTAAATTTACTTCTGGAACTGAAATCGGTAAGTTTGCCCATTGGACTTTCGATTCTCCTGCTGTCATTCTTACAAACTTACTCATCTTCGATTCCCTAGCTATCAGCCCAGATTGAACCTTTGAGCTTCCCAAGTGTATTAATCACTTCCTTGTGCAGTTTCATCTAGCAAATGCAAGTCCTTAAAAAAGAATATTATTTGACGTATACCTTTAATTTAAACTTCGTTTCCTTCCTTAAATTTCGTTACTTCTCGGTTAAGGTTATCTCACTCAACGGCACATAATTTACCCAAATAGCTTGTCCTTTTTAGCAAAACAGACAATGAGTCAGAAGAAAATGAATAGGATATGTTGAGGCGATATAGTGGGATGGAATAACGCAGAGACGAAAATTTTGTAGATGAATAACATATTATAACTATTAGGGTGAGAGCAAGAAGACATGACTCGGAAAACTTGAAAATTGAATCGTTCTGGAAAGGGAATCGAGCCCGCATCTCCTGAATTACGTTCGAGTATGTTACCATTACACCACCCTGAACAAGGGACCTCCAAGCAACTGAGGATGTATTTCGGGATTCAGATTTCTTCGATTTCCGTTCCAGGACGGTGTAATTTGCAAGTTTCCTGAGGCATGTCTACTTGCTTGATTAATTTGGCATTCATCTCTGCCTGTAACATCTATTTAACTAGGGTGAGAGTTCATCCGGTTTTCAGCTACACTTGATGTTGTACGCCTTAATTCCCATGTGAGACGCTCGCCAGCATTGACTGCTGCAGCAATAACGTGGAACACACGAAGTTCATGACCTACATTTGGCACAGAACCACACTGAGTTATCAGGTGAGCAGAGGACGGAAGTCTATAAACGTGCTATTCTGGTGCTCCTACGACATCAGCGGGAAAATTAATTGAACATGCGGCAGCAGCATAATAAGAAATTCTCGCATTTGAAGGCCAGGAAACAGTGGTCAGCAGCTCTTCACGAAAATGGTTCCGGCGTTTCAATGCTCGAAGACAAGCATTGATCAGGAAATCCAACGACCACCAACACTGACACCCTGGTAGAAGCTGTTATAACGAACCCCGTTACCAGCACACGACAATTTGCAGCTGAGGTGAGATCTTCCCAATGTACCAACGTTCTTCACTTAAACCAGCTGCGTTTTCCCTCTAGGCGACGTTGACTGGTTCCTCGTACATTGTCACCCCAGCAAGACGAACAACGTGTCGCAATCTGTCCTGGATTGCCGTCGATTCTACTGAACGATAGGCTTCGGTGTCGTATTTCCAAACGTGATGAAAAGTGGGTATTCCTACGTTTTTCTTTTATTAGGACCCTGCTGTTGACATTATGGTACCAGATATCCCAGGATACCTATCGTCACCTCATCGAATGGATGCCTCGCCGAGTGGCCACTGTTTTGCTGGCTAAAGGAGGTCCTACAGCTTCTTAGGCAGGTGGACATAATGTAATGGCTGCTCGGTGTTTTTCTCTTACCTAAAAAAAGCCTAGCCTATGTGCTGCAGCAATTGCAATGAAACGTAGGTTCAAGAACACTCTTCCCTCTTTACCTAGAACTTTGTTTCCATTTTTCGGATCAAACTCAAAAATTTATACAACAAAAATTATGTTTAACAAGAATACAGGACAGAAGGTAAAAACTACGATCACGGGAGAAATCTTCGCTTCATCCTAAATCCGTTTTCGAAAAATTTTCCTCCATTTTTATTCTTAAAGATAAAAATCATGTAATAAAATGATATTTAACAACCATTCGGGTAGAGAGGACATCCCGAGAAAAAGAATTGAAAATTACAGGGTATCCCTTTAACTTCCGTTTTCGAAATTTGTTGCCTTCATCTTCAAACTGAAAACAAACATTTTTGCAGTAAAATGATATTTAACAACAATACCGGACAGAGGGTACATCGCGAGAAAAAAATGATAACGGGAGAAATCTTCACTCCGCCTAACTTCCGTTTTTGGAAGGTTTTTAAAGCCCGAATTCCGTCCGAAGACAGAGAACTTGCATCCCTGATCGGGAGTCAACAAGAGAGGACTAAATAGGGTTCTGAAGATATCGCTTTTGTCTGCAGGGCCAAAAAAAGGTTCTGGGGATATCGTTTTTTTCTGTAGGACCAAAATAAAGGTTTTAGGGATATCGTTTTTGTCTGCAGGACCAAAATGTGGGTTCTGGGAGATATCGTTTTTGTCCGTAGGACCAAAATAAAATCTGCGAAGTATGTCGCGCGTCGCTGCGATTCTGCTATGGGATTCAAGCCTTGTAAAACTGTCAAGGTTTTGAAAGATGTCTTCTGCCTTTTCATGCTGTGTTTATTTCCAAGTATGTAGTCATTAATGGCGTATTTCTCGACACCAAAATACAGAACGCACGCAATCATCTCGGAATCATTTAAAACGTCAGAACACTAATCAATTTGAATTGTAAATTGTTTGCCAATTTTAATTTTTTTTACAGATCTTTCATCAATATCTTCCTGTACCAGCCTGTAAGACTTAGCAAGACCCGAATCGAAGGTCTAACTGGGCTCTTCTTTCATCAGTGAAGTGAAACATTCTAGACTAGGGGGACGAAGCCTGACCTGTAAGTCTGACATTTTGCTCCCGCACAGTTTTGACTCACAAAGAGAAAACTGACCTCTTAAATAATCAAATGGCGACGATCACTGAGTGAAACCAGAAACATAGAAGTACGTCGTCTACCAGATGCGTTCGTTAATCACAACTGAAATCGGCAAGATTTTTATTAAGGTGATAGTCTGACATGGGCCTGTTTATTTCTATAAAAGTTGAAATTAAATTCCGTTTTTTCTTTGTTGGCTGTATTCTCCCCAAGAAGCATTTTGCTTTTTCCGAGAAATGTTGATATATTATGTTGGGGCGAATGAAATGTCCGGCGCGAACAAGCAGTGGAGACAGGCTCCCACCACAGCGGAATGGAACAACCCACAGGTGTACCGACTATTACGTCACAGTGTTAGTATAAATAGCTAGCATGTGTGTGAAGAACAAGGTTCAGGCGTGGTTTGTTTGGACGTAACGTGGCTTGCAAAGGAAACATGCAGACGCCAGATTTGAGAGTCATCTGCTTGTATGAATTTAAACTGGGTCGTTCTGCAGGAATTTCCGCTTCAAACGTTAAGAAAGCGTTTGGGGAGAATACAGCCAGCGAACGAACCATTCGACGATGGTTTGTGAAGTTTCGAAGCGGAGATACGGACCTGCAATACGAAGAATGTGGTCACCGACCTGTTGCTGTTTCTGACGATGTTCTGTTACGTGTGGTTGAAGTGGACCCCCGAAAAACGTGTCGTGAGAGAGCGGCAGAGGTAGGTGTCCACCACACGACAGTTGTTCGGCGTCTGGCTGCGCTGAGGAAAGTCAAACTGCTGGATATGTGGCTGCCGCATGCGTTGCCAACTGCCAAGAAGACCAGGCATTTGGAAGTCTGCACGTCGCTGTTTTGCCAGGAATAAACAGGAACCTCTACTGCATCGAATTGTCACCTCCGACGAGAAGTGGGTCTTTTATGATAATCGGAAGCGATCTGCACAATGGTTAAGCAATGCACATCCTGGTGAACGGCATCCTAAGCCATCCCTACACACCAAGAAGATTATTCTTCTTGTCTGGTGGTCCACAGCAGTGATAATTCATCGGAATTTCTTGGCAAGAGACCAAACCAACCCTGCAAAATGTTATTGCGCTGAATTACACCACATGCACCGGAAATTACTGCAGAAACAACCGGCTTTGGTCAACAGACTTGGTGTTCTTCTGCTCCAGGACAACGCTCGCCCTCATGTCGCACAACGAATGATGCTGACACTAAGTGCCTTCGGCTATGAAGCACTGTCTCACCCTGCGTATTCCCCGGACTTGTCTCCGACAGACTGTCATCTGTTTCGTCGCCGGGATCACTTCCTGTCCGGGAAACAGTTCATGACAGACAACGAGGTTCAACGTGCAGTTGATGATTTCTTCGGGTCTCAGCCACAAGACTGTTTTCGTTCAGGGATCATGGACTTGCTAGACAGATAGCAACTGTGTGTCAATGCCTAGGGGGATTATTTTGCCTAGGTAAGATGTGTTACTTTTCCATTCACACCGTCCACGTGTGCTGGCCATTTGCCGGACATTTCATTCGCACCAACCCAAGAAACAGATTTTTCAGCTTCACGAAACCAGATGATCAGTCTTCTGGTAGGGATTTGTTGCTACAACGAAGATGAGGAAGTTCGAAATATTGGTTTAAATATTTGGTGATCCAGGTTCCTTTGTTCACATTTAAGTGTGGAACAGGAAAAGCGTTTACATTTTTAACAGATGTAGGTGGTTAGGTTTAAACACCTCATCTATGGAAAGAATTCCTTTGAGAAACGATGTGTCTCCCTACGTTACATTCTGTTCATTGCTAAGGTATTTAAGCTCAGTAGGGCAGGTGTGTTTCTCCAAAGAAAGCCTTCCTATATTTCAAATAAATGGAGAAGAACACTGGATGAAAGTCCGACACAGGCCTGCCTATAAACACCTTTAAATTTCGAGTGCGGGAACTACCGGTTTTTCCAAATTAAAACTCAATGCAGACCACTAATAAGGAGTCGTGACAGAATGTGGATTCATTTTTGCAGCATTTGCATGCTTAATATGACATTTTATCAGCTATAAGAAATAACGCACCGGGGATAATGAGAGAAAGAGAGACTACTGCTGCATATTATTTCCTATTTCCCTGTGTTCACAATGCTAGCTCGTAGGGTGTTTTCAGAGCCACCCTTTACGATTGTATGAAATTCTGAATTACACGCATATTTTTTTCGTATACTTTCAATTTTCCGATCAAAAAGAGTCCGGTTTTCCTTAAGCTCATCATGATATGTAATTATATTTCGTTCTAGTTGAGATGGTTTCATGCTGTTGTTCGGTATGTTTGGTTGCAAGTTACACACAGTGGAAGAGGGGTAATACACGTGTTTGAAATGAATCCATTTTAAATGTAAGATTTGTCACAGAATCCGCAATTCACCTTACTGTTCACTTACATAGATTTAGAGATTTTGGGTTTAGACGGTGCTGATTGGGTGAAACTAACATTAACGCTGCTTGCAGAGGTATTACGAGTTGAAACAAAACTAGCTTCTTTTGATTTTTTTGATTGGTGGTTTAACGACCATTATGAGCGAATCAGTGGGTTGTAAGTAGTCGCCCGTCCCTAATGTGGGGCCACAGGTTCCAGGGAAGGGAGAAAACTAGTGTCGTAAGACAAACACAACATTTATGCCTTACCGGGATTCGAACCCGTACCTATCGCGGACGAATGGTCAGAAACCATTGCTTAGACCACTGCGCCACCTGGGCGGCACTTTTTGGGATTCAACGTTATCACTCCTAAAACTCTTGTCCTTAACTTAGGGTTTGCTTTCTGTTTACAACCAATTTACCCATGGCAAAAGAAACCAGAACACTGTACTAAGAGTAAACTAAAGAAACTTCACGAAATTGTTGCAGATCTGGTCTCACCCTGAAGCCAAAATTTACCCATGGCAAACAAAACCAGCACACTGTACTAAGAGTAAACTAAAGAAACTTCACGAAATTGGTGCAGCTCTGGTCTCACCCTCAAACACAAAATGATGAAAAAGCAGATGTGTAATGAGAACGTTTGAATGGGTTCTTGAGAGTTTGAATTGCTATTGGCTTCGGGACGCCACGCCCACGAAGTGAATTAACCATTCCATACGCATTACGCAAGCAGTGATGACTTATTACCCGCAAGTCTCAATTTCCTGTCAGCGGTTGTATACACACTGACGGAAAAAAAACCAACACCACGAAAAAATAGTTGTAGAGGAATGAAATGGCGGCAATAAGTTTGTATAGGTAACATATTTAATCGATTAAGGTTTCAAGATCACAGCTTAATGAAAGCGCGAGAAGAGCCATTTTAAATGTGAAATGCTGGTACATTAATAACCGGTGTAACTGCCAGAATTGTGAATGCAAGCACGCAAACGTTCATGTATTGTGTCGTACAGGTGCTGGATGTCAGTTTGTGGGATGGAGTTCCATGCCTGTTGCACTTGGTCGGTCAATACAGGGACGGTTAATGCTGGTTGTGGGTGACGCTGGAGTTGTCGTCCAATGATGTCCCATACGTGCTCGATTGGTGAAAGATCTGGTGATCTAGCAGGCCACGGCAACACGTCGACACTCTGTAGAGCATGTTGGGTTACAACAGCGGTATGCGGGTGAGCGTTATCCTGTTGGAAAACACGCCCTGGAATGATGTTCATGAATGGCAGCACATCAGGTTGAATCACCAGACCGACGTACAACTGTGCCGTCAGGGTGCGTGGGACAACCACGAGAGTGCTCCTGCTGTCATAGGAAATTACTCTCCAGATCATAACTCCAGGTGTAGGTCCAGTGTGTCTCGGCCGTAGACAGGTTGGTTGCAGGCGCTCACCTGGCCTCCTTTTAACCAACATACGGTCATCACTGGCACCCAGGAAGAACCGGCTTTCATCAGAAAACACAACAGATCTCCACTCCGTCCTCCAATGAGCTCTAGTTTGACACCACTGACGTCACAAACGGCAGTGGTTTGGAGTAAGTGGAATGCAAGCTACAGGGCGTCTGGCTCGGAGCTGTCCTTCAAGTAACCAATTTGTAACAGTTCGTTGTGTCACTGTGGTGGCAACTGCAGCTCGAATTGCTGCCGCAGACGCGGTACGATGCGCCACGGTCATACGCCGTACACGGCGGTCTTCCCTCTTAGTAGTGGCACGCGGCCGGCCGGAACCCGGTCTTCTTGAGGCAGTACCTTCCCTTGACCACCGCTGCCAACAATCATGCACAGTGGCTACATTCCTGTCAAGTCGTTCTGCAATATTGCGGAAAGAAAATCCACCTTATCGTAGCCCTATTACACGACCTCGTTCAAACTCCGTGAGCTGTTGATAATGGCTTCTTCGTCTTCTTAAAGGCATTCTTCACTAACATCAACACACTACGTCGAATTTCAACGATAACTAACGCTGACGAACGTTACAGCGCGTATTTACAGCAAACCTGCTTTGCATGTACCGAGGGGCGCTACTAGCGCCACACGTATGCGCCGAGCGCGAAATTTGCATAGACGTCATCTTACAGATGTACTCTCACCGCCTACCAACTGTCGTTTATCTAACACAAACCCTTCTTGGTGTTGGGATTTTTTTCCGTCAGTGTAGTTTGCGTGCGTGAACCTTTTTTGAAAAGAATGCGAAAAGGTAACCAAATGAAGTAAAATGAAGAAATTTTAACAAATATTTCTTGATTTTATTACATATATTTACATATCTCTTGGGGTGACTTTGCCGTACTCCAGCGGTACACTTACCACGTCTTTTTTTTTTGATTGAAGGTTTAACGACCACCGTGAGTAACTCAACGGGCTATAAGCAGTCGCCCGTCCCTAATTTAGGGCCACTGACTCCAGGGAAGGGAGAGCGCCAGTGCCGTAAGACAAACACAATATCCATGCCTCACCGGGATTCGAACCCAGACCCTTTTCGTACGAATGATCGGAAGCCATCGCTTTGACCACTGCTCCACCGGGGAGGTACCACAGGTTTAAAATCGCACCTATATTCCATAGCATTATTATTTCTCAAAATTGCTCAGTAAAATGCGTGCTGTTTGTTTGTGAGTTAAACAACCACCGTGAGAAACTCGATGGGTGTCGACCGACACTGTTTACGGCCACTGGTTCTAAAGAACGGAGAGTTTCAGCACCATAAGACAACAACACTACATGCCTAACCGGGATTCGAACTCATCTCGGACATGTGATGAGAATCCAGAGCTTAGACCACGGCACAACTATAGCGGCAAATCCATGTGTCGCCGTAGTCTGAACGATGGTTACTGACCATTCGTCCGTGATAGGTCCGGGTTTGAATCCCAGTAACGCATGGATGTTATTTTTGTCTTACGGTACTGATTCTCTTCCTTCCCTGGAACTAGTGGCTCTAAATTAGGGAAAGGCTACGACTTCCAGTTCATCGAGTTGCTCACGGTGGTCGTAAAATCTTGAATTTAAAAAAATGCAAGCTGTGGGGTTAGCTTTATTTCTTGTTATCATTATTTTCTAAATTTACCGAAATTGCTCCGCTTCGCATAAATGCCTGCTGAGATTACTTTTATCTCTTCTGTTATTATTATTATTAATAATAATAATATTATTCCTGGATTATTTACTAATACTAGCAGTAGCAGCGCCAATATCATTTGCATTTTTGGAAATACTTCATGTAAACTCACGGGAACTGTCGGCTGGATTACGTTGTGAGAAATTGCCGCATAACAGCTCTTTAGAAGTTTAATGAAGAACCTTTCTACCTGAGAAAGACTGCTTTAAATATATTTAGCATAAGGGAATCAGCACATCAAGAAAAGTGAATGAGAATTTCTTAAATGTATTATATTATTCTAAAAAAAGAAACGGTGACCATCACAATAAGCAAACAATTTGTTTCTAAAGAACGGAGAGTTTCAGCACCATAAGACAACAACACTACATGCCTAACCGGGATTCGAACTCAAGAGATTAGAACAGTAATTCTCGTTGGCACTAAATTTTATCAGACCCGTGTATGTATGTGTATTTTTTCAGATTCTCTTATGTTTCCAACGTACTCACCGTCATCTAACTCTCAGACGTATTTCTCATTAAGTTTTTCATTAAATGTGTTTCTCATTAAAAAGTTCAAAGACACAAAATTGTGCCTTACCTCACAATGCAGTGTTTCTTCTTCAACACACAATCTTTCTGAGAACAAATATTTTCTCTTGCCAGCATTTTTTGTGCATATTATATATATATATATATATATATATATATATATATATATATATATACTGAAGAGCAATGCTGAAAACTAAGGAAAAACTTTGCGGAGGTTATGACATATATATAAATTTTAAAACAATTTTTGGAGGGCTTATTACTTGCATCCATGGCTTCGCAGAAATTTTGCTGGTCCTTGATAAAGCCAAGGCTCAGTATTCTCGACACTTTCTACATTCAGTTGTTTTATTTTATTTTTTATCTTTTCTCCTTTTACTCACACCGGTAGACATATAACCCTTTCTATGTTGTACTTGGTATGAGTCAAAATTATATAATTTTTTTTGCTTAGGTCTCTTCTTAATAGAATATATATATCATCATCATCAATCCACTGCTGGACGAAGGTCTCCCCAAGTTTCCTCCACAACAGTCTGTCTTGTGCCAGTCTCCTCCATGTCACCCCTGCATACTTTCGAATTTCATCCACCCATCTCCCATGTGGTCTTCTTCTGGGTCTTTTCCTGTCCCTTGGAATCCAATCTAAAATTTCGGCTGTCCATCGATGATCTGTCCTTCTGGCAGTATGTCCAGCCCATTGCCATTTCAGGGATTTAACTCTGATCATGATGTCTTCCACTCTTGTCATTTTTCGGATCCACGATTTCCTCTTCTTATCTCTCCTGGTTACACCAAGTATGCACCTCTCCATGCTTCTTTGAGTTGTCTGCAGTCTTTGTATATCTCTTTTAGTTAAGGTCCACGTCTCTGCACCATACGTAAGCACTGGAAGGATGCATTGATCAAACACTTTTCTTTTAAGACATAATGGCATATTGCTCTTGAAAATTATGCTGTTTCTTCCAAAAGCTCTCCAGGCAAGTTTTGTACGCCGATTAATTTCTTCATCAATGTGACCCTCACTTGATATCTGCTGTCCAAGATAAACGTACGTGTCTGTTATCTCCAGCTTTTCTCCATCAATCAATAAATCTTCATTTCTTGTAAAAGCATTGAACATCACTTTTGTCTTCTGAAAGTTTATTTTTAATCCCACTTCTTTACTCTTGTCAGCAAGTTCCTGGATCATACTCTGCAGCTCTGATGGGGTAGTTGCAAAAATGACTACGTCATCAGCAAAACGAAGGTGGGTTAGATAATCTCCATTAATCTTTATCCCTTTGTTTTCCCAGCTCAGCGACTGAAAAACACCCTCCAATGTGGCATTAAAGAGCTTCGGAGATATGGTGTCACCTTGTCTCACTCCCTTTCCAATTTTTATGTGTGTTGTATTTTCAAACATCCGAATCTTTGCACTTGCATTTTCATAGATGTTATTAATAATATTAATGTATGCATCTTCAATACCGCAGGTTTTCAGAGCCATTGTAACTGCTGATGGTTTCACCGAATCAAAGGCTTTTTCATAATCGATAAAAGCCATGCACAATGGAAGTTCATATTCCCTCGCTCTTTCAATTAGTTCTCTCAGCACGTGGATATGATCTATTGTGCTGTAGCCACTCCTGAATCCAGCTTGTTCTCTCTGTTGAGCCATGTCCAGTGTTACCTTCAAGCGGTGTGAAAGAACTTTAGTGAAGATTTTATAAACTACTGATAGGAGGCTGATAGGTCTGTAGTTTCCGAGATCCTCAATGTCACCTTTCTTATGTAGCAGGATCATTGTAGCGGTGTTCCAATCCTCAGGAATCTTTCCTTCATTAAGGCATCGAGTGAAAATTTGGGCGAGTACTGTTTCAATTTCTCCACTTGCTTCTTGTATGATGTCTACAGTAATTCCATCTTCTCCTGGAGCTTTTCCCCGCTTCATGTTCTTGATTGCATGTGCAACTTCTGCTGGAAGGACTGGAGGAACTCTGGTACTGGTATCTTTCATGATGTCTGGAGTGCATGTATCATCCCTTTCATATAATTTGGAGTAGAAATCTTTCACTCTTGTCAAAATTTCGCCTCTATTTCTTGTTACAGAACCATCTTCTTTTCTCAGTGCCATAATCTGTTTTCTTCCCTTACTGAGATGTCCCTTTGCTATCTTTAGGCTTTGGTTGTTTTCAATTGCTTTCCTCACTAGTTCACAGTTGAATTTTCTTACGTCTTCAGTGATACTTTTTTTTACTGTCTTGCATAGCTCTATATATTCCACTTTGGAAGTCACATCTTCTTTAGTTGTCCTCATCTCTCTTCTTTTTTGCATCAACATTTTCGTTTTTCCTGATAATTTGTTTACATGCAACTTGTTCTTAGACCCAGCAAATTTTGTTGCTGTTTCCATAAGAGCTTTGGTTACTTTTCTGTTAACTTCAGAAATATCCACTTCTTCCGATGTTAGGCTTTCTAAAGCAGAGAATCTGTTCTTCAGTTCCAATTTGAAGGTATTATGGTGTTTTTTAAGGTTAGTTATGTCAATACATTTTGTTTGTCTTATGAGCTTGCCACGTTCAAGTTTGGTGTTGAGGTGCATCTTACATCTCACCAATCTATGGTCACTACCTGTGTTGAACTTGTTTAGCACACTGCAGTCTTCTATGACGAATTTTTTGTTACACATAATAAAATCAATTTCACTTGTCGCCCCATTTGGATGTATCCATGTCCATTTCCTGTGTGGCTTTTTCTTGAAGAAGGAGTTCAAGATGAAAAACCCTTCTGCCTCTGCAAACTCAACGAGAGTATTTCCACGCTGGTTTCTGTTGCCGTGACCGAATTTACCTACTGAAGTTTCATTCTGTTGCCGTTGCCCTATTTTTGCATTGAAATCTCCCATAATTATTTTCAAGTGCTGCTTACCTTTATTATTTAGATGACAAATTTCCTCATAAAATTCTTCAATTTCTTCTTCAGGATGACTTGTGGTGGGTGCATAAGTTTGAATAATCTGAGCCTGGTATCTTTTCGAGAGTTGGATAACAAGTCGTGCAGCTCTGTCAGAGGAACTTTCAACTTCTACAACTTTATCCTTCAGTTTCTTGTTTATTATAAATCCAACACCACTAGTTCTGCCAGTATCTGTCCCACGATAGTAGAAGAGATGTCCACTTTTCAGTTCGATGAGATCTTCTCCTTTTCTCCTTACCTCACTTAGCCCCACGATGTCCCACTTGATCCTTTGTAGTTCCTCTTCCAATTCAAGAAGCCTTGAATCAGAAGATAGGGAGCGTCCGTTGTACGTAGCCAAGGTCAGCATCAGATGGCAGCCTAGTCCGGTCCTCCGGGGATTCTTAGCACCCTCTGCCTTCATGTCGCACTGGCCGCTGCCTTGGCCAGGTACATTCCAGCTGCCGGAGACTGAGGGCCAAGATTTAAGTTGTGGAATCATTTTGGAGGGTTTTGGCCATAACTCACCACGCTGGCCAAGCGGGTTGGTGAGTGTGGGATAGCATTTCCTCTAATCCCGATGGTATAGTTATACCGCTATTGGCGGTCGTCAGAGCCCCTTTAGTGGGAACAGGATGCACCACGAGAAGGCGGGGTTGACATTTGTCAAGGAGAGGCTGTGATGTTACGCATCACCTGACCTTACATCCCTATATATCCCTATATATATATATATATATATATATATATATATATATATATATATATATATATTCTTTTAGCGCTCTGCGCGAAGCACTATGTGTGATGATAGTTTAAAGAGCTATTTTATGTATTCCTGTCTCTTACGACTTCTTTGATATGTTGTTATGCTTTTGATTGTGGCGTGATCGACATCAGTCATCCTGTATTGTGGGCATGTACAAAATATGTACAGTTGCGGGTTTCTTTACCTGCAGCAGAAAGGGGTTTGGTCCAACAAGGCACGATTAGAATTCCCAGGAATAATTACTGCCATCTGTGAAATCGATGTTATGACGAAGAAAATTTCTCCATCATTTTATGCCAAGGGCAGGATTCTAACCAGCAACTCTCGGCACCGGAACTCCGAGTGCTATACACTATACTACACTGGCATGTGCTCTCACTGCTATCTGCTTTTATCTCATGTGCGTCCTGTGGGGCAGGCACGTCACAATGTTCGTCGTCTCGTTTTATATCGTAGGTAATTATTCATTTCACTACCTACTGAACAACTAATCCCGTTGCTTTCGAAAGAAAGGAAATGTTGATTTTCCTTCAAAAGAAATACTTTATGCCCCTTTCACAAGAAAAATGTCCTTTTAACCGCGATTTCAAATGAAAAAGAACTAACATTATCGTGCGTTTCTTTCTTCGTTTTAACTTTTGGCTAGCAAGTTCACGCGGTGACATCTAGTGTCATCTCTGACAAACTTAACTAAAAAGGCTCTTCCCGATAAGCGAATGGTTACCTTAATGAAGATATAAAAAAATATTTTGTTGAAATGTCAGCTAAACTCGAAAGGAAATCAGTATGAGAAAAAGAGAAGATTTTCAACTGTGGTGCTTGATTTAATATTACTGGCTACGACTATGACTCCAAGAAATCAAGAAACCGCCGAAAACCGAACATCGGATTCACCTGTCTACCAAAAATATTCCCAACAAACCGCTACTGAATCCACTTCCTCTATACAAATTTTAATAGGCACGAAGTAATCATTAAAAGACACTCCTTTAGCAGATATGAGGCACATCAAGGAAGGTTTATCATAGAAAAATAGCTGCATATTAAAATTGCAGTGCAAAGTAACCGTCCTACATTCATCCGAAATAGGAAGAACAGGAAAACCTGAGGAAATGAAGGGGAAAATATTCACATGAAACATATACAGTAAAGCAAGGAACAGATAAAAAATACAGTATCCTTTCTCAGGATAGATGAAGAGAAACTTACGATTCATGCAGCCTAAATGCAAGTATATTAATATCTTGCATTTGCGAAAATAAGGTAATATAGTACTTGAGCAATACGAGACTAACAGGGCGATAAAAGTGTGAAGGATATGACTTTAAGAGGGAACTTTCCGTTTGTCTTTTTTAATTTCATTAATTCATCAGTTTTCACATCTTGAATTCAGACCCAGCTGTTTTGCCACTAAGATTTTCCATAACGGGGAAACCTTTAAATGAAGGAAATCTGCAAACTTGACAGTGCGTTTCTTGCTAAGGGTATGTTTGAATAGTGCTGGAAGTATGTGAACTAATGCGTGGGAGTTCTGCAAAGACTGGAATAAATGGAAATCTGAAGATGTAAGGTCTTGTAAGACAGGATATCCCATCCAAGCTTAAAAAAATTTCCAACATGACCAAAACAGCATGAGACCTGATGATGTCCTGATTAAATGCAATACCCTTCCTGTTTAACTATTTGTGGAATCTGTCGTCAAGTGCAGCCTTCACCTGATTAAATTAGCAAAGTATATTCAGATAGGCAATAACGACTACTGCATATCCTTTTAGTAGTTCTACAAACATATGTACCAAGCTGTGAAATACATCATTGATGCCGGGGGAGAATTTGAGTCATGTATCATGAAATCTGTGTGGCCAACGCTTTCCAAACACTTTAAGCAGTATTCCTATGGATTTGAAGAGAATGATATAATTATCAACAACACAGACACACTCTAGACGTGAAGTAATCTTGCAGAAAATGATTTTAATCAAGTTACAATGCCATGTAACGGAAATGATCAGTTAACCAGTGTCTTTCAGGAAAGTCTCGAGGCCTACATGTGTAAAGTCCGTAAACTTATTTTATTTGTGTAAATACATTTTATATGCTGAACTTATTTAAGTTTATGACTGTTCTAGGAACTGTGAAAAAACATGTCAACTTCCAGAAAATTCCATTGAGATTTAACGATAAAACGCTTGCCTAAATTTTATAGTAGTAAGTCTTAAAGGGAAAAGGAACGCAGGTTTTTTAGGCTTCTTTTTCTGATGGCAGTTTTGCTATTCATAGATGTTTCAAGGAGCTCCCTAAGTTCTTGTACAATAATTCTGAAAGGCTCAAGTGAGGTAAGACATTTGACCTGCATGACTCTATGGTACAATTCTATCTCTTCCTTAAAACACATGCTAGGGGTTTACTCTGATATCAGAACACTGCATTAGTAAGATTCAAATATCATATTAGAAATTTTGAGTTGGTGAAGTACATTTGAAGTGGATGATTCTAAAAGCTTTAACTCGTTTCACCGTGCTTAACGTCATTTGTTTTCGCAATGAATCGAATTTCATAGCCGAATATCAATAAGAATATGTTTGAATATTTCCGGTGGTACGTTGGAAACAAAACTGTAACTAGGGGATAAGGCAAATACTTGGGGATAGGAGTAGCACCCTGAATATCCAGTCCTCGCATCAACATTTCTTCTTTCGCACGATGTGTTTTGTATTTTTAGTTCTTTGGAGTTTTACCACAGAGAGCAACTCTTGCTACTATAAGCAGTCGTCAGTTCCTAATTTAGGAGCTTTGGTCCCAGAGAAGGGGACGAGGCAGTGCCACGAGACACACAAAATACATTCCTTGTCCCTGGCTCGAACTCGGACCCCATTGAACGAACTGTCAGAAGCTAGCGCTTAGAGCACTGCGCCATAGGGTTGATACGATAGGTCTTCAGATATAACACCGTGCTATCGGATGAACGAGAATATTTTCCAATAGGGTTCGGTCGAGGAGTCTGACCCAACCCATTCAAAAATGTCGTGAGAGCTATTTCCATCAGATTCTGAAAAACCAATGAACGTTCACGCTCCGCTGGTATGATCGAGCGGATTCAGCAGGTAACGTTCGCACGATTTCTGCGAGTCAAAGTAGATGATTCTATAAAGGAATCCCTAACAAATAGAATATGAACACAACCTGCGCCTAAGTGGGCGCAGGTTCACGTCTTACATCAATACAAACGGTAGGTCCATCAGCAGGACCTACAGATTCCGATAACTATTAGCCGTCCTTACGTTCTTCTGCTGACGTAAGTACGACTAACAGCCCTCCCCATGTCGTCTTCTCTAAGCCTGACGACATACTGAGGCGGCAAGCCAAACCCGACCTCGAGGTGACAAGGTGCGTACGGGAGGAGAAGTAGAACTCTTCGAAGACGGAGCCCTTTTTTCCGCAGTGATTTCATACAGCAACTCGAGCACTACGCTTAGGTGAACCACCTGTTCAGTCAAGGGAGAGAAAGCTTGATCAAGTACAGGTACGTTTTGACAGAAGCTCATTGGCACAAGAGCCAAATGGCTTGAAGTAGCTACAGCGTCTTCCGCGATGACCAAAGGAACAAAATATAAATGAACAAACGAATTACAGATTGAAAACTATGATCTTTTGGAAGGAAAATCCAAACATATCCTATTTCAGCGAAAGGGTGCGAGGTGGAGTGTTAAGCAAACAGCTGCGGGGAACATGGTACAAGAAACCGTGACCGCATAGGCACAGGTTGGTGACAGGGGTGTAATGCTCTGGATGATATTTTTCTGAGACATTCTCATTCGCTTGATAGTGGTGTGTGGTCCCCTGTATACAACTTCATACCATTCGATCATTACAGACCAGCTAGATTCGCTTATGAGGAGTGTTTCCACGCCAAGATGGACTGCTCCAACTGGCCAACGCGCCATGGAATAAGGCCCGTATAACTCAGGACTGTTCTGAGATACACTATAGTGACATGCATGTTCACCAATGGCCTTCTATCTCGAGTGTAATGTACCCAATGGAAGGCATTTTGAGGCGCAAGAATCTGCAGCTCGGGTTTGTGGAAGCTCCAACATGAGCATGAACATCTTTTATATTTCCTATATTCAAGACATACAAGTGGACATCTGGAGTCTATACCCCTTTACATGGCCGCAATTTAAATTTTAAACAATGCTAGATAGGTGCTCAAACTGTTTTGCTCCCGCCCTTTATGTCATATAGCTTCCGGGAATCTACACAAAAAGTTTGCGTTTCGTCCAACGAAGCCGCGATAGAGAAGAGCGAAAAGGATGACACTGAATTCCCGGGTGCAGCTAGCACATCTTCTGACAAAAGTCCAAAACTTACTATCCGTCTTTTGGCAAAAGTTCGAAATGCATTATACAAAGTGAAAATCCTCCAAATACAAAGACATCGCTCTTTCCACGTTTAGCAACGCACAGTAACCGAAAAATTGTTATTCGGCCACCGCCGGGGAATTGAATCCCGGATCGCTCGATATATAGCCTTGCGCGTTAGCCCTACACCACGGTGGCAAACAATACACGGCGCTGTGTGCGTTTTTCTGTCAGCCCATCTGACGGATTATAAATCCGTAAGATGGCCTCAGCTATGCTGACAAAAAAACGCACATAGCGCCGTCGATTGTTGGCCACCGTGGTGTAAGGCTAACGCGCTCGGCTAGATAATGAAAGATCCGGGATTCATTTCCCCGGTGACGGCCGAATAACAATTTTTTGGTTGCTGTGCGTTGCTAAACGTGGAAAGAGCGATGTCTTTGTTTATTCACTGACGCCACGTATTTGGAGGATTTTTACTTTGGATCTCGCCCTTTGGATTTAACCGCTATAATTAATATATAGCCAGTGCCGTTAATGCCCACCAAACGGAGACGTCTCAGTAGCTGAGCCCATCTTACGGATTTATAATGTCAGATGCTTACAGAAAAACGCACATAGCGCCGTGGATTGTTGGCCACCGTGGTGTAAGGCAAACGCGCTCGGCTAGATATTGAAAGATCCGGGATTCATTTCCCCGGTGACGGCCGAATAACAATTTTTCCGTTGCTGTGCGTTGCTAAACGTAGAAAGAGTGATGTCTTTGTTTATGCATTATGCAAGTTTGTACACTATTGATGGATAGATGCCTCTTTACATACATCCACCCATCGTGCATAAACTTCAAGAGATTTCGCCCAAGTTAAACAGTACTTGCTAAGCGCTCGAAGATATGTAAATCGATAATACGCAAGCTCTACGTTCACTATGCACCAGTTTGCAAAAGAAAGCGGACGGGCGTATATTGTAGTTAAACTTTCCATTTTCATAAGAAACGGAAAATACGTTCCAAAGAATTAATTGCTTGAAATATTTTCTCAGAATTTAAATATCATATTACTTATTGCAGGGTAACCTGAAACCGTTTAGTCAGTCAGACTCACCGCTATTCTCTTGTAAAAATTAATTTTATTACAATATCTAGGAAAGTAAGCTTCATGCATTTTTATGATCACCTTTCTTAAATGTATTGAAAGAAGCGTCCAGCCCCTTCAGTAACTGGACGTGTTTTGCAGATGAGAAGAAAGCACATTTCACAAAATTGCGGACCGTGTCATCCATCCATCGTGTAGAAAGTTCATTGGCTTAGTAATCTGACAAAGACACCCACGCGTGAAAAGGCAAAGTCCATTTTCTTATGATAAATGAAACGCAAAATCTAGGCATCACTTTAGCACACTCTTTAGTATGTATGGAGCACAAGGAAATCTGAGTTTTTGTTATAGCGAAAAAATTATTCCTGTGTTACGGACGAAAGCAAAATTTCTCTCATTTAATAATTGATGTGGAGAAAAGATTCCATGAAATTTCTGAAACGTCTTTCACATTCTGAAATGTCTTTCACATCTTTCCAAAAGGACAAGCATCTTTTCTCTTTCTACTTTATATCATTCGACATAGTTGTAACTATTTGTGTTGGTGTTATCACCTCAAAACAATTATGCTGTCCTCTTGAAAATCAGAAACACGATTTATTTTACCTTCGGCGCCCCGATGTAGTTAGCGAATGCTAGGCTGTGGATTCCCTGAAAAGGATTCCACTAAGATTATCTCGATATATATACCTGAGGGGCGGTTTCGGTTAGTAGCCTATTCGGGGTCAGAATGGGAAAAGCTGCCGATTTATCGGAGTTTTATAAAGGACAAATTGTGATAGCACGGCACCTCGGAACTACTATCACGAAAACAGCGCGGCTTGTGGGTTGTTCACGTGTCACTGTAGTGAGTACGTATCAAATGTAGGGCACAGATGGCCAAACAACGAACTAATCACCGTTCAACCGTGTGTCGTCCGCAGTTCGTGAATGCCAGAGGGGAGCGGAGACTGTCGCGAATTGTTCACATCGAACGCAGAGCCACAGTGCAACAAATCACCTGCAGCTACAACAGTTGGGATTAGGGCAATATGTCACAGCACACAGTTCGTCGCAGCCTTCTGCGCATGGGTGGTCTGCGTCCCCATGTTCACTACACGTCATCGCCAACCAACAACGAATGAAATGGGCCCAAAATCACCAAAACTGAACCTTGGATAATTGGAAGAAAGTGGCTTGGTCTGAGGAATCACGATTCCTGGTGCATCAGGTAGACGACCGAGCGCGGATACGGAGATTACCAACGGAGGCTCTGGCACCTGGATGAACTGTTGGGCGGGAACAGGCCACAGCGGCTATGGTATGCTGTGGGTGATGTTTTCTTTGGACACTTTAGGTCCCACTGTCCCAATAACCGAATCCCTGACAGCTGTCAGTTATCTGAACATCGTTGCAGACCAAGTTCACCCATTCATGGCAACTGTGTTCTCTGCTGGTGATGACCATTACCAATCGGATAATGCGCCCTGCTACACTGTCAGAATCGTCAAGGAGTGGTTCGAGAAACATGCTGATGACTTTCTGTTAATGCCATGACCTCCCAATTCGCCCGACATGAACCCAATCGAACATTTCTGGTTCGACTTGGAAACGCGGTTTCTCGCTAAATCACCACCACCCCGAAGTGAATGGGAACTGGAGGACCTGCTGTTGACATTATGGTACCAGATACCCCAAGCTATCTATCGCCACCTCATCGAATCGATGCCTCGCCGTGTGGCCATTGTTTTGCCGGCTAAAGGGGGCCCTACAGCTTTTAAGTAGGTGGTGATAATATAATGTCTCATCGGTGTATTTTGTAATGCTACCAATTCGGTCTCTGAAGAAGTTTAAAAGAATCAATGTACCGATTGCCTTGTAACAAAAAGGAAACAATTAGCAAAACAACTGCGCTCATACAACCCTAGAACTAAGTAAAATAACACCTGACATGGAAAATGCAAAATTCGGGCACACCAATTATACAGAAGGACATATTGGCAGAAAAGAATATTTTATTTGAAAACCTATTCTGCGAAAACCATAATCCAAGGAGATTTTGATGTACATGAAGCCTATTTGAAAATCAGCAAATACGGATGTAGAAATCAACACAATCGAAATATTATTTCAAACTGGAAAACAAATGGCAGCACACAGCAGACAACAAAATTTTGGAAAGTAACGAGATAGAAATGACACATACTCCAGTAGTGGTGTTGGGTCGGTCAACAGGTGCTTGAAGACGGTCAGGAAGTGATAGAAACTACTCAGGCTTTACATTCCCTTCATACATTTGTCGGAAATGTGTGTATATGAGAATCATTTAAGGGCGTACAGCAGAGAACAGAAGGTGCAGAAACTGAGAGAATGGGCAAAAACAGAGGTACAGAAACTACCCTGGTACTTGAACCTGCCAGAGATGCCAGTAGAAATCGCCACCCTCGTTGGGTTTAAAACCGTACCGGAGGCGCACGGTTTTGTAGGTTTCATTTTTGAAATGGCTGTAGAAAGATCACATTTTGTGTTACAGGAGTAGAAAGGCATTTCTTGTGAAGAAACAGCGATATTTCGTTTCTTACGAACGCTACATAACTTAGTGAAGGAAATCATACATAAATGGGAAACGAATTTTCCCGAAGAAATAATTCTTCGCAAACACATGGAAGGCGATACAAATGTAATGATTGACACTGATGTGCCGTAATTTCACTGTTGTCCCTGTAGCCACTCTTTCAGAAAACTTGAAAATTGCATTGCTTTGGAGCGGGAATCGAACCCGCAACTCTCGATTACGAATCGAGCATGCTATCCGTTACACCACCCAGGACAAGGAAGCTCTAAGCAACTGAAGCTAAGAAGATGTAACTAGGAATCTGAGAACATTTCAGATTTGCGCTAGTCGATACAAAAATTGTGAGCTTCATCGTAGCGTCCCAACAACCTTTTCTCACATCAGGGGTGGGATGTAGGTCTTTTAAGTTCCAGTGCTTCATAGAACATCATACATAATTGGTGTAACGGATAGCATGCTCGACCGGTAATCAAGAAGTGCGGGTTTGATTTCCGCTCCAGGGCAAATGTAATTTTCAAGTTTTCTGAAATTGTGGGTACATGGACAACAATGAAAATATGGCATATTAGTACCAATCGTTACATACAGTGAAGGGGATTGTTACCTTCCAGGTAAGGCAGGCTGAACATCAAGGATCTCCATTCAACTCAGTATTCCAGTGCCATGGCGAAAGAGGAGCGAAAACCTTACATGTGGATGTTTGCCCAGGAATCTCACAGTCTGCTGCTCCTTTTAGGTGTTACTACGTAGCTTCACGGAGATGCAATAATTATGTTATTGATTAGCAATTATGTGTCTCAAATAACTTATCCTTGAAGAGTAGCCTCATACGTCGACGAAGTGTGACGTCACAAGATGGCGCTGAGCATAAACAAATGTCTGTTCCTGCATGATTCCCATAACGTTTCAACGTGATGAGTGAAATGTGTTCATACTCGTATTTTGCAATTTTTTCTTTTTTTTTCTGACAATTTGAAGCTAATTCAACGCGGTAAAAATGCTGTGAAGTCCTCTCACATCCGGTCATTATATTATAAACCGCATAGCGAGGAAATACGTGGTCAAATTCATGCTTCTATGAAAGATAAGGGTAAATGCGCAGTTTAGCGTCATAAATTATTTAGCTACATGTTTTGAAGGAATGAGAAAAATGAGATATTTAGATGTTAAAGTATGTAAGTTGATAGTAAATGGTGAAAAAATGCATCATCTGTAAAATGTATTGGACAGATTTTTACCGTAAAACGTACCTCCATGTACGACGACGTGAACACCGCTGCGGCATGCCCAACACAACGCCGCGGCGACACGTCAAGCTTAGCTCCGTTGAAACGAAGGTATCGCTCCGGCGGCCAACTAACTGGCGGAAGACTACAAGAGGAACTGGGTACGTTCTTGCCAGGAAATCGTTCAAATTTGTAGTGCTACCTGACAGAAAATAGTTCTTTATTTCTGTCGCAGTTTTTCCAGGCATACGGCGAGAATTGCTTTGTTCTTACGCATATAATTCCCTGGTACAAAGAAGAAAGTATGCAGATGCCTTTCTTTCTTCTAGAAAATGGTTAAAGTAGATGTCGCGTTCTCTTCAACCGAAGTTACATGACATCGGAAACTGAAAGTTTTGCTCCTGGTATTGACGGCGTGGTTCGCAGTTCATTCAAATTGGATTACAAAAATAAATAAATAAATAAAACCCTAGAAGGAGAAGTGAGTTCATGCATTCCGCATCAAAGAATCCTACGCGAAAAAAACAAGAAATTGTCAGATTCTGATGTTCAAAACTGGTACAAAAAGGACGAGCTATTTTGTGTAGCGTAATAGTACAAAATGGAGCGCATTCCTAGCTACCCTCTTGTACTCTTACTCTTTCCTAGGTTCCTCTTCTATTCTTCCGCCAGCGAAATGGCCGCCGGAACGAGACCATCGTTTCAGCGGAGCCAAGCTTCACGTGGTCGCCGTGGCGTTGTGCTAGGCCTACCGCGGCTGGTGTTCACGTCGTCGTACTTGGAGGTACGTTTTACGGTAAAAATCTTTAAAACGCATTTTACGAATATAGTTTTTTCACCATTTGCCATTAAATTACATACTTTAACACATGTGTATTTCATTTTTTTCCAAATAGGAAGCCAAATAATTTAGGATGCCAAACTACACATTTACCGACATTTTAGTTCATAGGGCATGTTTCTGTTTGTTTCTCTGAAATATATATAATGAACACTGATTTTTGGCTATAAAATGAACATTGATTTTTGACTATAAAATGAACACTGGTTTTTGATTACAGTATGCTGCAAAACATAAAACCATATCGGATATATTCAGTTTCACCTTAAAAGATCAATTTTGCAGGACTATCGACAGTCGCAAACGATAAAACTAACGTAAGCTAACATGTAAACAGCGTGTGTTTATGTCTAGTCCCCATTCCGTGACGTCACGACTTCGACGAACGTATTGCGTTGTGGCTAGTTACAGCTTCAGAGAGGAGTGGAGCTGGTGACGAAAGAAGGAACAGCCACTTAACCGAATCCTGATTACAGACGTAGGCTCCTGGGGTCATGACAACCCTTAGGGTATGTGGGGCCCGTTTATGTAAATTATTTGGTTAAAAAACGTACTGTAAAATTCATGGGCCCAACTCAGTATACTGATCTATCGAAGAAAATTTATATTAATCGGTAGAGAAGGAGTATTTATGTATTTGCTTATTATCCAATCAGTGCTCTCTTGAACTCTTTAGGCTAATCACTGCCTTCTTAAAATATGATATCTTTCAGTGTTGACCATGATCTTTCTAAAGATTTATATAAAAGCCATGATAACGAGGAACTTCCACAGGGCTGTACAATGAAACAAATTTCGAAAAGGAGGGCTTTTCCACTTGTTCTCCAGAATCCTAAGAGAAAACCTGTCCGTTTCATTGGCAGCAAATTTTATCGCAATGTATCACATTGAGATGAGCGCAATGTATCACATTGAGATGAGCGCAATGTATCACATTGAGATGAGCGCAATGACATGAAATATGCGGGAGGTTAGGTTGAAATCCGGATTACAAAACAGAGCCTTTCTTTTCGATACAAGATTGCGTAAGTTTGGATGTCCTGTTCACCGACCATTGGACGTAAAATACAAAATGCTGTACAAAATTTCAAAATTATCACAAGTTTATTCTATTTTTTTTTATTCATTTCAGTAAAATCATTAGTTGTTGTAATCTTGATTTTTACTTAATGTGTGTTCTGTTCAAACAGTAATACCAAATTAAGTAACCTCTCTTTAGTCATTGAAATTCTAAGATAATTTCTTACAAATTTCAATGAAGACAAACTTCGCTGTTCTGAGGCAATAGTAACCGTAATTGTAAATAAAATTCTCAAGGTACTACTGAAATCTGGATATAAATTAGTACAGAAAGTACATACAGAGATCCGCGGCTGTCGGTATCCGGAACTATCCAGTCTTCTTCAAAACGATTGCCTGGCTTAATTTAGATGTATTCAGACATTCCCTTATCCATACAAGTAAGGTAACATCCATTAGGTTGTGCAGGCCCTTCGTAATTATTTTGTTTTATTCTGCATATTTAATTCCTTACTTTTTGTGCCTATGATGAGCATGGCTCTTCAATGCCCGGGGCTTCGGGGCTGGTGCTTCGCTTGCCTGGGTCTAACAGCAGTCCCGCCTGGGGTTGAGTCGGACTGAGATTGAAAACATTCCTTCGTTGGATGAAACCTGCTAAGCTGTTCCGCTGAGTTAAACCCCCCGAAGGCTGTTATTTTGACGGATCAGCTACACTTTGGCCGAGAAACAGTGCGAGATTTGACACAGCCCTCTTACACATTGTTGTGCTTGCAAGTAGATGTTGAGGTGAAACTCATTAACAAAACCTTTTATATTTTTGTGCCATTGCATACAAATTTACTTGCTTTTTTGCCGAAATTTCTCACCAAAGAATTTAAGACGTTGAAGCAAACGTTTACCCTCTTCATTACACACCAGAGTGGTTTTCACGTTGCGTTTGTGAGAAACGACATGGAGGATTTTTCCTCCGGAAGAAATCGGTTTTGCCCCTCAAAAACGCAGCATGTCCTTTTGAAAGTCATTTCGAAAACGAAAGTTAAAGACGTCGTGCCTATCAAGCTGTTCCATCGCATGATGGAAGCTAACGGACGTGGCGACATCTCGTGTAACTAACAGACCCGAATGAGAGTGTCTGTAAAGACAATAAGTACACACTTCAAACGCAGTTCCTGAAGGCAAAATTTCTTCTCCGCTACTTATTGCGTAACGAGCAATATTCTTACATCAGGATAAACATGAAGAATAAAAGTATACCACTTAATTTCGGTAATACAAACGCAGAGGCAAAGTTGTATTCTATAATCATTAAAGACGAATATCTCGAGTAACTGAATATTGCATAATTATGCTGCATGAACATACGTAGTTTGTTGGAACATGTAACATCTTTAAATCAGAAAACTACCATCTGAGCACAAAGCCTCAACATAATCATTTCCTAATTTTTTTCCGTTTAGGGCATCAACTTTATTACTATAAACGTTAGGACGCGTTTCATAGCTCAATCTCTATGGGATTTTCTGCAGTTTTAATAAAATTTGATGGTTTGTGGAAGAGGTTCATTGTAACATTCATGAAGCTTTAAATGAGTTAATGTTATGCATATACACAGTCGAGTCACATTATTGTTACCACCTCCTACTTTTGACGTCAACAGCGCGTTGTCAATGAAAGAAAGCACGTATCGTGAGCTGGCTTGAATGGTTTATAAGGTGTGATGTAGGCATTCTGAAAATATATTATTCATTGCTGTCATGGATAAAAAGAGCAATTTATCAGATTTGCAAAAAGGGATGATTATCGGCTTTCGGACCAAGGGTGGCAGTATTTCTGAAACAGCGCAGTTTGTGAACTGTTCGCGTGCAGCTGTGGTTAAAGTGTATCCTGATTGGAGAAATGGCACCATTGCAAATAAGCGACGTGGAAACTGCAGAGCACCACGTGCCATTGATGTGAGAGGTGAATGTCGGCTGCGAAGGTGCGTGAGGGCCGATCGACACGCTGCAGTGCATCAACTCACTGGCCGAATGAACCAGGGGGCTAACGGAAGTCTGTCTAAAAAGATATTTCAGCAAACCCTGCTGCGTATTGGGCTCCGATGCAGACGAACGGTCACTGCATCTATGCTAACGACGGCGCATCGGCAGAAAAAGCTTACATTTGCACGGCAGTATCAGAATTGGACCTCCGCTGATTTGCATATAATTGTCTTCTTCGATAAGTTACGTTTTCTGCTTCATCGAAATGATGGACGTTGGCGTATAAGGTGAGAAACATAGGAGAACAAACACTCTTCAACCACTGCTGGCAGAACATAAGCTGGTGGGGGCAGCAGTATGGTCTAGGGAATTTTTCGAGGCATTACCTGGGTCCACTCATACCTGTGGAAGGCACCATGCATCGAATTCGTTATAAATTCATCCATGCAAACAACGTACACCCATACATGCTTATTGCCTTCCCTGGCGCGGATGGGATCTTCCAGAATGACAATGTGACGTGTTACACAGCTAGAAATGCCGAGAGTGCTTGGAAGAGCACGATGAAGACTTCAAAGTACTTTCCTGGCCCCCTAATTCCCCAGACTTAAACCCAATTGAGCATCTGTGTGACCACCTCAATCGTGTTGTTCGGTCTATGGATCCTCCACCACGTACCCTCCAGCAGCTGTCAGATGCACTGCAGTCAGAATGGCTCCACATACCTCTGAACACCTTTCAGCACCTTATTGAGTCACTCCCAGACCTTCTAGCTGCTGTCCGTGCTGCACACTGCGGTTACTCTAGATATTAGGTGGTGGTCACAATAATGTGACTCGACCGTGTATTTATAAATTTTAACAAGTTTCTGAACCATGGACAAGTCGTTGCTTGAAGCGGAGTGTCGAGCCATTTTCTTAAATCACTGTTTCTTTGATCATGTATTTTGTATGACATGGGAATTATTTCATTAAACTTTTTTCTCAAGATTCATTGCTCATCTAATTGAAGTTGATAATTGTACCATGTTCTCCAAATCCAACAGGATCCTGAAACATTGGTTGAGAACCTTTTGCCATCCAGCATTCCTGGTACAAGGCGTAGTATTACGCAAAGCGACATGGATGGGCTTAACAGCTTAGTGAATACATTTCGAGAACTGTCGCCATGATAATGAAGAATTATATCCAATAGCCCAAATTGTGTTTCCAAATATTCTTCGTAGGTATTAATTTTTGTAGAAGTTTCTAAAACGCCACACACACAGGATATATATGTACTTGTTGCCACTGTTGAACAAGTATTGAATTAACAATCGAACGCATACGCAAATTAGGAACAAAATGGAAACCTTTAGCATACGCGTGAACCTGATGAGCATCACTCTAAACCGCGTAAAATTTATGAAGAGTTTTAAGAAATCGCAATTTAGTTGCATATCTAAACAAAATGGGGTAGGCTGTGTCCGGGACACACCCGAAGGTTTATTTACGTGGACACGTGTTTGACAATAACGTGTTTGAGGTACAAGTCGATGAATAATAAATGAAAAAGGAATGCAATTAGACTATAATTTTATTTATTAAAGGGCGACGACATGTGAAGTAACAAACATATATCACACCATTCACATCTATGTTTCGTACAAAGGTTAAGTCGATACAAGTATTACCTAAGGTAGCTCGTGGAGAATTTATATAAGTCAAGCCGAAATTGTCTTTCATGAACTTGTGTATAGTGCTGGTTTGTTGTACATAAATGTTGCCACCAGTGAGAATGATGTGCACTTGGGTATCCAGTACCATACTTGGTATGATTTTCTTGATATTTTCAGAGTAATCGCATGGTATCCGGAACATGAAGACCTCTAGTGATATTTGTGAAACGTTGGGATAAATGTAAACCGAATCAAGTATGCAGCGAGTTTGAGCAGACACTGTCACATCAACTGGACACATATCACCCACAAATTCATCTTCAATTCTCAATCTGTTGTTGACTGAGACATTTACGGGTAGGCAATCTGTTAGACTATTGATGTTTCTGCAAATGGCAACTCTCCCCGCAGTTCGTTTTGTGAGTGAAGTAGTACGTTTGGAAGTGGATGGTTTGTTTTGGGCTATTGCCCTGTTTCTTCCTTTTGCCTTCAATTTGAAACCGGGCAAATGTTTGGGACTAGAATCATTCATCCAAGTTTTACTCATCGCCAAGTAGTCCATTGGTTCGCATGTGCTAGCTCTAGAAGCGCTTGGGTGTGGCTCTACGCGTTGCGCCGCTTCGGCTTTCTTTTTCTGTCTATAAGCCCTACATCCTTCTGCATTAGTCGTTTTGGGCTTATTCGATTCCTTTTGAGTTCTTCTTTCTTCTGATATACTTTTGTAGTATTTTGTGTCGGACTTTTGCTTCAAATATTTAGACATTTTGATTTTCTCTCAAATATTTTTTGGTTTATAACTTATAACTAATAAAGTACTTATTAAATGTTTTTAAATTATTGGTTTGTAGACAGATCTTATGTAGAGGAATCGTTTGAGATCAATATCACGATCCTACCCCTACGCGATCTCGAGTTATACTGATTTCAAAGCGCTTGACTCAGCGTATTCGACCCCAAAATGGCAGACGCCCTCCCCTCTCCTTGCGCATGCGCATGACCTTGAAGTTGACATTTTTATAATCATTGGTTATAACTCTTTTTATATCAGTTGTTAGATTTTAGCTCTTTGTTATAATTTAGAAATTATAAGCCTTTGATCAATCGTAAGAATTTATGTCGGTGAGGTTTTCCTGGAGGGTAACCCGATGATACTGATTTCAAAGACATATCCACGTCAAAAAAATTGTTCTTCAGAGTTTTGGTGCATTTCAATTTGCAATAAGGTGATAAAACGAAACCGGTGTTTTTTCTCCTTAATCTAAACCACCATATTATTTCTGGGAGAATTTGTACGAAAACAAGTGTAATAACTTATATCATGTCACCGTGATACACGTGTTTGTGGTTTTATTCCACCCATTTTCATTAGCGTCATTGATAGGACTGCATTTGACTACATGGTCACTTTTGTACTGGCAGGGAAGTCAGATGCTGTCCCCTAAGTTTTGTCTGCTCGTTCATGATTTTGTTTTGTTTGTTCAGAAATTATTACTGACAAGGAATGTGTGTGTGGGTTCCAACGCGCCAATCTACATGAAACGTGGCACATGTGTGCAGGTATGAGTACGAACCACCGTAGGGTGAGTCATTCCCGTATAAAACGTGTTTAACGCAGAAAGCACCACGGAGAAATCCAATGACATGTGTCCGTAGTGGGACCAGGAATACATCCATGTCAGAGTTGTCATCCTGCCCAATGCTGTCGTCTTCACTATTTCTGTCGAGTGTCGTTGCGTGCATCGTTCCCAATTCATATTCATACTTGTTGATAATTACGTTGGTTAAAACTGTCGCAAATGACTCATCTTCCACCCCAATTAGCCGTTCAACGGTAAATCGCCGCCTTATTTTGGCTTTCAGCAGCTCAACGATATTCAGGAGGCTAATGGTGACAATTTTCGCCATGTTCGAATAATTACGACAGCACCTCATACAATGAGCGGTGCAACACATGCGAGTTGTTCACCTGGACGTTGTTCACTCCACGCAAACTACGCGACTTATGACGAATGTGTTTTGGAGGACAGGTGGCGCTGCCGTCATTTAACACGTTTTACACTGGAATGACTTATCCTACCGTGGTCCGTACTCATACCTGTACACATGCACCACGTCTCATATCAATTGACGCGTTCGAACTCACACACATCCCTTGTGAGTGAATTTGTGGTCAAGAACAGATGTCGGCTAAGACATTGACTGGCGAAGCAATTTTTAAAATCTCAGAAGGCGTTTAACTGTTACGTATTTTTCCCGTTCGTTAAAGCGAAACCATGCTTTGACTGGTTCATGAGAAACACCAAATCAAAGAGCAAATATTGGATCACGTACCACCGGAATTTTACGGATGATCGACAACTTGCGACTTCAATTTCGTCATCACGGCAAAACGACACAATCCAACCCTTTTACTGTTCCAAAATATGATAGACTTAACGGGTGCTGGATAAAGCTCAATTCCCAATTCGTTTCCCATTGGTATAATCCATTACTCCATAGTTGACATGCTATGGAGGATGTTAACATACTATGGAGGATGTTAACATCTTTCAAAAATTTTCGAATACACACTTCCTCTTGGCACTCACTGCCATGTTGCAATTCAAATTAATACTTTTTTACTTATTGTTTCAGAACTCATTTCACTTCATATACGAACAGTAGCTAACGTGCTCTTTAATTCACAGGTAGTTACGTTTTTTATTGATTGGAGGTTTTACGACCACCGTGAGCAACTCAATAGGCTATAATATGGGCATTCGCCCGTCCCTGGTTTAAGACCACTGGTTCCAGGGAAGGGAGAGAGCCAGTGCCGTAAGACAAACACAACATCCACGCCTCACCGGGATTTGAATCCGTACCCCTTTCGGATGAATGATCAGAAGCCATCGCTCAGACCACTGCGCCACCGGAGGGGGGCAGTTATGGTTCCCCAGCCAGTTATGAAGAAACGTAGGAATTCTTTTGTCAACAGTGTGAGTACCTGTAAAATCCACAGTTTTGCGTTTCGGTTTTTCAGTTACTCAACAAAATCTTATACTACATGTTCTAGAAATTATATGCATCAAAACTTTTTCTTGCATGGTGCTGTAAATTTCATCAGAGCGAGGGAGAGCTTGTGAGACATAATGGGACGTGGTATTCCTATTATCTGAATTTATGATATAACTAATCACTTTGTGTTTTTTCGATTTGTTTTGATTTGTATACATCGAGTGCTCACAAATTTCAGCCATTTACTTAACACTTCGTTGTCCTTCCTTTCTCCCGTAGAAGGGGCGTCACCCAGCATGGGATCAACTCTCAATATGGAGCGGGGTGATGTACCCAGTTTCCGCACCTGATGTTCCACAACATCCCATAGATGTTCAATGTTGTTGAGATTATGCTAGCTTGGTGGGGATTTCGGACGTACCGTGTCAGGACTGTGTTCGTCGAACCTTTCCTTCACGTCGGGGTCCCAGTGACATGCAGCATTATGCTGCTGGACAAACCGATCCCTCACTAGAGGGAGACACGTCACTGAGGGATGTACATAGCAGTCTTTTGTAGTATCCGGCGTCCATACGTTAGTAAACAAGCACCAGGGGTTCCAGTTCGTGTCACTTAAATATGCCTGATATGGTGCAGCCGGCTTGAATAGTTGACGCTTTTCATGAGAGATCCATAACCTTATACTGCTGACGTCAAACACGGACTCTACCATCGCCAGAATGGAGTACATGTCGAGATTCGTCGAACCAGCACACCTGCTTCTGAACTTTATCGTCATATCCTCAAGTGTTTGGCACCGAAATAGTCACTTACGTCATTGGACTATTGTTATGAGGTCGTAACCTGCAGGCTACGCCCTTTTCCTCGATAGTCCAGCTAGAGTGCCCAGAAGAGATAGTGTGACGTGCTCCCTAAGATGTCCCTCATGGTTTTGTGACCAATCATCATGAAATGACAGAGGGAGCTCGCATCGGAAGTTACGTTAGGATTCTTCATCGGCTTCATGCTATTCAGTGGTGGGAAGTTTGTTTGCCAAGTTTTTGCCGCATTACGAAACTTCAAATTTTCAAAAAATAAAAGATAGTGGAGGGAAATCTTTTTGTCAGTATCTTTCATGGAGGTAGGAATAAGGGGAGAAAGCACTCTCCGTTGGCGCAATGCAATCCAATTGAAGCCAGCAAACGTCACTGCAGCCATCTTAAGCCTGACATGAGCAAAATATGCAATAGCTGTTAGTGCTGTGCGAGGCATGAAGTTGGGAATTTGCTTTTAATATTAATAAATTTGCCCTTCTTTATTATATTAATCGTTGATCTATTGTTCTCAACGATGTTATTAGTGAGTGAATTTATGAATGTTTAGGGCGTTACGGCTACTTCTACATTTTTAGAGTTTAGGAAACATTTTGGCTGACTTGTGGAGGATGAGCTAAGTACCAGTGTTTTTCTCATTTTGTAAGTAAAACCGCCGTGTAATTTCATAGTTTTTAAAGTTGTGTGTATGCTAATCTAAGTTTAGTGACGGGTTTTAACCTAATTTTAGTGACGTTTTACACATATGTGCTCTGTTAAAACGAAGAGAATATGATAGTGTACGCAAATTAATGTTAAGCTGTAATACTCCAATATTACTTTATCATAGAGATATTATGATTTTGTATTTTCACCTGTGAACACGCACATGCCTTGAAAGATTACTTTTCCGAGGAAATTGCTTGGAATATACATCACATTGGTAAGGCTTTCCATCTGAATGAACAAGCAAGTGCCTTGAAAGATGATTTTTCTGAGCAAATTGCTTAGAGCACACATCACATTGATGAGGCTTTTCACCTGTGTGAAAGAAGATGGGTTGTTAATTGTTTGGAGCATAGATCACATTGGTGAGGCTTTTCCTTGATGTGAATGAGTAAATGCTTTGTGCACCTACTGTGGTTCAGAGGAAACTCTAGACCATTTATTCGTTGATTTTAACTTTTCAAAGCATATCTGGAATAGGTTACATCAATTTTTAAATTATAAAGATAAATTTTCGACTCACCAAATCTTATATCATCTTCCTCTTTCCCGCTCTAAATCCAAAAATTTAATAGGACATCATGCAAATAATTGCAATTGCATAATATATCATTTGGAAAAACAGAACGCTTTATCTTTTGAACAAAAATCTAAAAATACAGAGCAGATCAAGATTGCCATAAAATGTGACCTTAGAAGATATTTGGAATTTTGAAACCAGAAATAACAGTGCTCAAAAGACTTTTAATAAATGGAAGCCTTTGGCCCCATTTATCTATAAGAAATGATCAAAAGTTCTTAATAAAATTATAGAGTAACTTATTTTTATTTTAAATATTTGTATCTAAGATGTTAAACGATATAAAACTTAAAGATATGCCATTTTCTTAAAAACATATTATTTGGGCTTCCGATATAATTTCAGTATTTTGTTCAAAACATTTGAGTACAATATTTAATTCAATTTTGACTATATTATTTGACTTTTTAACAATTTACTGACTACTAGTAAAATATAAAAAAATTCATTCCACATACGGGAATATTATAGATAAAGAATAAAAATAACTGTCACTAATAATAGTAATGTAAAGGATCTATTGATGCTTTTTCAATATCAGCTTTCATATTTCTTGTGCTATTGTTTTACATCACTTTCCTGTCCTTTCTTGTTTTAAACAATTATTTTGCTTATTCTACTTTTTGTCAGTTCTTTTCTTCCTGAAATGCCTTTGACAGGAACCTCATATGTTTTGTAGAGTGTTCTTCAAGGGGATTCCTAGATAAATTGTATACTTCCTGTTGCAAGCGGTCACTCTTGCGCAGGCTCCCACCTCCTCAGTTGGTTGTCTCCTCTGGATGGAAGTATGAAGAAATGTTAGTTATTACAGGTTCCACTCTTATGAATATTTCATATTTCAAAATTTAGAAAAAAATAATTAAACACATTTTTTAATTCTTTACTAAAATTATGCATGAATGTGCAAATAAATGCTAAAATAAGGTAAAATATTAATAGTTTCCTAAAACAGTTCTTTAGCAGTCCCTCATGCGATGGACTTTTGTAAGTTTCGGACATGCGGTATAAATCAAAGAAACAGAACACTTTTTCGAGCAAATTGCTTGGAACATACATCACATTGGTGAGGTTTTCCCCCGTCTGAATGTGTAAATGCTTCTAAAGATCACTTTTTCGAGCAATTATTATTTTTTTTATTGAAGGTTTAACGATCCCCGTGAGCAACTCAATAAGCAATAAGCAGTCTCTCGTCCCTAATTTTGGGTCACTGGTTCCAGGGCAGGAGAAAGCCAGTGCCGTAAGACAAACACAGCATCCATGCCTCAAGGGGATTCGAACCCGGACCCCTTTCGGACGAATGATCAGCGGTCATCGCTTAGACCACTGCGCTACCGGGGCGGCGCAAACTATTTGGAGCATACATCACATTGGCGAGGTTTTTCCCCAGTGTGAATGATCAAATGCTTCCAATATTCACCTTTTCGAATAAATCGTTTAGAGCATACATCGCATTAATGAAACTTTTCACCCGTCTAAATGAGTTAATGCTCCGAAAGATCATTTTTTCGAGCAAATCGTTTGAATCATAAATCACACTGGTCAGGCTTTCCCCGTGTGTATGAGTAAATGCTCTGAAAGATCACTTTTTCGAGTAAATCGCACGGAACATACAACACGTTGGTAAGGCTTTTTACCTATGTGCATAAGCATATGCTCCCAAAAGATGACTTTTCCGAGTTTCTATTAGAATTTTTCCCTCTGTTACCACAGCAAAATGTCATACTGTTCATTGCCATTCTGTCAATCAAAATGGGAAATTAAGTTGGCCATATCTAAATTGACTTCATATACGCGCTTTACTACTAAATGCTCTTCGGAAATTAAAAGATTTCATATTAAATGTTTCTCCTTTGCTTACTTGTGAAAAGAAACTGCAATTCAACAGTTGATTGCTAAAACGCAATAGGTTTATTCGGGTGTTAGTGTGCTAGTTTTATTCAACTGTGGATTGTTTATAACGAAATTAATTTCCAAAATTAGTAACTTTTTATTCGTGAAGATGTAGAAGTTGATCAAGTATTGCCTGTCACGCGTTAAACCTACTGTGTGGTTAAACTTAAGTGCGGTACTGAAATCGACTGCAACAGTTATAAGATCATAGAGAAATAATGTCAGCTATGAAAGGACAGGGAAATTCTGCATTAGCAAATAATAAAAAAACATAGAAAACGGAAAAGGCAAAAAAGATGTTTTGTGCCAGGATGTAATACTGGCTATGAATCCTGCAAAAATAAAATATCATTCTTTGCTGTCCTCAAAATTCCTGATATGTTGACCAAATGGAATAAGGCGATTCCCAGAACTGATAAGAAACTTGACGAAAGTTGTGTTGTACTTTTTTTTCAATTCATAAAAAGGCTTCTTTTTAAAGCCACACTCTGCAACTAAATGGAAAGCACTAAGTTTCAATATTTATCTTGATCCCATGTTCTCACCAAGAAATTTAGTCGCTCATTGCTGAAAAATGAAGTACATTATTAAATAATTTATAAAGTTTTTAGGTTACCGAATTTCAAGACCTAATTGGATTATTGGAATGCAAATTATAAAGCCGATGTCTCATTGAGAAAATATTCCCCCTTTTTTTCTGTTAAGGTTTCGAGGGGGAAAACCTTTTCTTTTTGTTTAATATTTATTTTATACTGTAAGTTGATGTTTCAGTGATTGTAAACTGCATATTGGTCTCCAGTGTTTTTTCATAATGTAACCCATGTATGACTAAAACTTCCGAAATATCTAACGTTAATGTTGATGTTAGCACAGTGCAAAGCTTAACTTAACCTACGATACGCTTATTAATGTATCTTGAGCACCTCACCCCGTTCGTTCGTTCTTTTTTTTTGGGGGGGGGGAAAGGGGTGAAAAAGATGTGTCGATTATTTCGTATGTACTTAAGTTATCTGGTTATAAAATATCGTTCAAGAAGTACACATAATACTGACGAGCTAGGTGTGTGTCATAGAAAGATGTGCGTTTTCGTCGTCCTTCCTCCCTGAAAAGCGATATGACATCCGGTGACAGCGCCATCTACCGCTTTCATGATTCGGGGCAGCAAGTTTTTCTGCGAACACGACACACTATTTCTTCTAGGCACTGTATTCCAGCAACGGGCGTAACCCACTTTGCATAGGGGTGGTCGTAATTCAGTGAGTACAGTGTATATTTCTGCAGAGTGAGTTTAAATATTCAGCCTGTATCAACATACCGAATTAAATGTAGACTGCTCCAAAATCTCTTTCTGTTCATGTAAACCATGCAGAAGTGGTCACTTTTGGAAATTTTTAATATTTCGCGAGATGTAGAAACATTAAAAAACGTTTCGTTACATTAACATTTGCGTTACATTAAAACATTTCATCATTAACATTTTCGTTACATTTCGCGAGATGCAGAAACATTAAAATGAACACACAATTACAGATGTCGGTAACATGTTTTTCATGTTTCGTACTCTCAAAAACATGGACAAAAACGAACGATCTGATACACCCTCGAAACTTTGACGCTAACTAAATCAGCCACATCATTTCTTCCTAACAAAAAATGTAACTCCTTTTTAAATTTTAAAAATATTTATAGAAACCTCCATTAACGGTAACCTCCCAGCGACGGTAAGTTTTGTTTGATACAGAGTAACTGCCACGAGATTAACATTAAAGTCAACCTTCGAACAACGAAACCCCTTAGCATTGGGCATCGGACACCCCAGTCAGTCCCGAAATAAATCTTACGGACATCCTTTCCCTTAAGTGTTTACGTAGTTACTTCGGGAGGTAATAAGTAGTATCGCTGGAGAATTGTTGCTCTGGCAGGATAGATAGTATTCCCGGGAGCATTATGGCGTGCTTAAGTGAAAAGAAAGGAGTTTCAATTTAGTTCGCCCTGACGCAAGCTCCAGATCTCGTGCATGTTTCTGTCAGAGTCCCTGTTTGCGGGGTCGTTGATGGTGCCTGGTATGTTTCCCGTTGGGGCGGGATCTCTCGGCTTTGTCCTAGTGGGTTTTGTTTCTGTCTTCCGGCTCTCGGTGAGCTAACTGTGCAGTTCCACTTTGCTCTCTAACATTTTTCATTTTTCCCTTCCTATAGCGAACCCTTTTCTTTTCATGGCTGTTTCTAAGTACTGTTGAAGACTAGAGGGCCGCCCCGGTGGCGCAGTGGTCTAAGCGATGGCTTCTGATCTCTCGCCCGAGATGGGTCCTGGTTCAAATCCCGGTGAGGCATGTATGTTGTGTTTGTCTGACGGCACGTGTTCTCTCCCTTCCCTGGAGTCAGTGGCCTTAAATTAGGGACGGGCCACTGCTTATAGCCCATTGAACTGCTCACGGTGGTCGTTAAACCCTCAATAAAAAAAGTTCAGAGGTCAAACACTGGTTTCCTAAAATCCTCTACAGAAAGATTTATAATATTTAGTTTTATTCCGCATTTAGGGGAAAGCACTACAACCGTTTTCTTTATGCGTAAGCTTCATACATTTATTCTGCTTTTGTACAAAAGCAAGGGACTAACACTATTATCTTATGCCTAATCTCCGAACTGGTGCTACCTCCCGAGAACGGTCACGTTTTTCCGGTCCAAGAAATGACCGTTATTCAGGAACCACTAAAAAAAGATAGTTACTAAACTACTGAGGCTGTAATAGTAAGTATTTCGCCTGTTTAGTGTTTTAGAAACAATATTATATTATTTATTCAGATTTAGACGAACGTAAGAAATGACTCTGAATTCGATTAAATGTGATGTAGCTAAAAAACTTCGTCTGGGAATGCGCAAGCTAAAATCTGAGCTCGAGATAGAAAGAATGGCTGAACTGCAAGTATGTTAGTATGAGGGAATGGTAACTTTTGGTCTGAGATATCTACAGGTTACACCCCATCTTGTTAAACATCATTTTAAAACTCGTCAATAGCAGGTAACCTAACTTTTTTTTTTTCGTGGGGGAGCGGGGATCGAGAAGAAGATAAATTTCGCTACGATGCGCAATTTTAGTAGCATTAAAAGATCCATGTTTGTTATGGCTTTTATTACATTTAACACCAGGTTCTCGTAATTTACGCAAATTGCAATGAGATATTGCTACTTTTATGTAAAACGTGATGAAATAATGTTCAGTGATAGTTCAGTAGAAGATATTGTTGACTAACAATAAAATTAACTATGGTCGGTCACTTCGTGGGACGCATGCCGCGCGATCAGATTTCAACAACGATTTTGACATTTACGCACCGTCGCCCGTTTTTGTTACATCAAAATTTCTTACTTGGGATTTACTTTTCTACTGTCCTGCAAAATGCATAGCATCAAAAATGGGACAAATATCGTAATGCGAACGGCAATGCGACGACGCTTTCATAACCAACTATTTAGATTACTTCATCAGTGGGTTGCTTTTAAGCGACCTTACCAAGTCGGAATTTATACATAAACAACAGCATTGCAATGCTGTGTACAACTTTAAAATAACACCACGACTGATATAAAGACGTCATTCAACTAGAATAGTTTTTTGGTAGATTACTTCTAAAAATTTTCCTTCAGTCATTCTTTTAGTCGGTTCTTTAAGTAATCATCGATCATTTCGTGGAAAAAGTAATTTCAATATGGTTTTCCCAGATAGACGTTTACCACATGTTGAATTCTTGCATTGAAGTATATTAAAAGCAGCGTCCTGCTACCTTGGCTGGCGGACGTGGTTTTCTATGAAAAGATTCCGAAAGACATATCGAGCTTCGATATGAGACATAGACATGCATTTGTCTGCTGAAAAGGCAATTGACAGATTACCTTGAGTCATGATTTCGACATTTTGGTTGGAATTTTATTGTAGTACTTGCCTTGCGTGCGCCTCATACAGAAAATAGGAGTTTACTTTCCGTTTTTGTCAGTTATTCCTGTTCTTTGCCCCTACGAATAAAAGAGAAAACAGTCGAATTTGTTTCTGTGTGTAATTATAACCCTCCAGTTATACAACGGCTATAAAAGACAGAGCTATAAAATAGCGATCATTTAAGAAGTCTTGAACATAGCTTTTACATAGTGTGGAAGAGGTAGCGTTACCGCAGGAGCAAAACTTCAAAGTTATTTATACAATAATTATTTTGTATCTTCATAAAAGGAACACAATTTCCATTCGTTTCTCAAAGAATTCAAAATATGCCTAGAAACTGTTATCTGTGTTTTGAAAGGATATAGTTATGGAACTTATTAGCATCAGATTTTATATGTACACTGAAACGTCCGTTATCCGTGGTAACTGGGGTACGCTAGAGCCCAGATAATTCAAACACAGTTAATCCAAATTGCGTTTTATTGGGTTAAATACATAAAAAAATCTATTAAAAAGAAGATATACGTTGTTGTACTATGTAAGCACAAAACCGAACATTTTAAAACTTATTTAGACACAAAAATCCGTGTTTTTTGCTGCTTTTCTATGTAGCATTTTTTTTGTCTTATTTTACTTGTACGTCCACTAATTTGTAAACTTCAATGTAATCAACACCATCTTAACTTTCTCCGAATTTAAGTAATATTTCTGCAGCTATTACGGATTTCAAGCAAAGCAAACTGAATTTGCTTGCACTACCCACTGGTCATCCACGTAACACTTTCCTGAATACTTGAAAATATCATCATCCTGGAGAGGGAATCGAACCCCGCATCTCCCGATTACCGGTCGAGTATGCTAACCATTACAGCACCCAGGACAGTGAAGTTCCAAGCAAAATTAAATTCGTAATACACTTGACTGCACACAATGGTGGCAGAATGGAAAACTGTAACAGTGATGACAAATAAGTTCTGCCAGAAGAATGGTGCAATACTGCTGAATTGTAATTCAATGTTATATAAAATACGCAATAATAACTTCTGTTATCTTACGAATCCACGTGCCTTGACAATTTTAAAAAATAAAATTTGTATGTACTACGGAGGACCTCCGATAATCAGCGTTTTACTCTGTTATTAAATTTGACTACAATTCATTGGTTTCAACTAAGAAGCCAAACTAGCATTTTTTAAATAGAGGTGCGCTAAATGGTAGTATTTAATCCTCAGAACACGCCAAACATTGTACCGAATAAATGCCCATTGCAAAAAAAAGCTGCTGAAAAATGAAAATTCAACCTGCATTGAAGAGACAAAAATAAATTAATAAAATAACAGGGGCACACTAGAAGTTGAAAAAGAAAGTATGCCGCTGTAAATACTGGGGGACTTTGGCAGTGCATGTTCGAACTGAAAGAAATTTCGTTTCAACAGTCTGTTTGCGTAACTGTTCGTTACCTATTGGGAAGATCTGAAATCGTTTTTCTTTTTTAGGAACGTAAGTTGTGTTTAATTAGTTTTAACGTTTATTCAAATAAATGTGGGAAAGTCAGACGGTTATACCTCCAACTGCGGCCCGCTTTTCGTTATTTTTATTTATTGTGATTCCAGGTGGGCCGATAGATGGCAACACGTTCGTTCTTTCCTTGGCGCGCTTGGTAGGCCTATACTCGGGGCAAAGCTAACCTGACTACACTGCTAATGCTTTGAAACCGATTTACCGAGAAGATATCTCTTGTGTTTCAGAATTTCACCGCGCACTAATAGGGTTCCATGTGTCGTGGACTCTTCCCACTGAGGATAAGTAAAGGCAAGGGAAAAGTAAACTTCCCGTGTTCCATCACGATGTCCCACTTTAAACCACACACCTTCACAACCTTGCCGACCACCAGACAAATGATTTCTGAATGAGTATTTTAAAACAGTAACCAGGAAGAAAAGACCAAGCAATTATCTCCCCCTTACCCTCAGGCTAATACAATTCTCCTCTCCAGGTGGCAGTTAATATCCCCAAGTGTATACTGTATAGCTTTTCTGAAGCAAAACAGAAGTAAAATGCGAATATTTCTATTTTTTAGAAACACGACCAAAACTGGGATCTTCGTTTTTTTTTATGTACGTACGTACGACATTTAGAACATCTATATATCCATGCGCTTTTTTAGGTCTGGATTCGAGCTTGAACAGGAGTTTTTGAACTGGAACTATATTACACTGTTAAAAATTTCACAGTTAGATTACGGGCAACGGCCGGCAACTGGGGGCCCGGCCATTGCCCATAAAACTACGGCTTGGCCCGTTTTTGTGAAAGCCTATGAAATTACGGTCCGAACCCTAAATACTAAGCCCATAATTTGAAGAGCAACGCTCGTAAAAAATACAACTTGACCGTATTCATTTAAGCTGTAATTTGACGGGCATTTCCCATAAAAAAATAAGTTTGACCGTATTCATTTAAGCTGTAATTTGAAGGGCACTGCCCATAAAAAAATAAGTTTGCCCGTATTGAGCCACGCCGTAATTCTAAGGGCTATACCCGAAAAAATAAGTTTGACCGCATTTACTTAAGCTGTAATTTGAAAAGCAATCCCTGTAAATATGAAGTTTGGCCATATTTCGTTAAGCCTCACGGCAAGTAGTCACCGACTTTTACATAAATGCATGTTTTTTGTGGAAGAGTGTGTGAGTGTGAAATTGTTGGATACTTACATTATAACTGAATCAATTCAGTTCTGAATGTGAGTAATGATATTTTCATATCTTAAAATCAGGTTTATTACAATATGATAAATAATGGCATCAGTTACACACAGATTTGTTTAACATTAGGCTTTACGAACTCTGTACACACAGTTGGTTGAACAATACTTACGTTTCTTTTAGACATGTTTTAATTGGAGAATTATTTCTAAAGCACAGTTGGTTGAACAATACTTAGTTTCTTTTAGACATTTTAATTTGCACATACGTACTTATGTAGTATTTGCATGAATGAATACAAAGGGCAGTTATGTAGTAAAGATATGTACAGGCATATTCTTGCATTTATATGTTATATCAATGACAAACAGAACTACGAACTGACATCCGAGTACGTTGCGTCTATAAGGGTATTCAATCCACAATGGTGTCAAAGTTGGTTTTTCATGTAGGTTTTGGCTAGTATTACATTTGACATAGGGTTGAATCATGCTTTTCCTGTTTTCGCATTCACTGCCTTGTGTGCTGGTTCATTTTACATTCTACTGAGCACTGTGTTGTCAGTGTTCCCAGAACTTTTACTGTCTTGTTTCCTATCTCTAATTTTTGGATATTTACCTACTTTTCACATTTTTAGTAAAATTATGTCAAAAACTGGAAGTACTGCTTTTGAAAGATCACATTGCTTCCCCATAATTAAGGTATCAGAAAGAAAAGAAAAAAATACTTGAACGGAAATGACCTTTTGAACTTGATAGGGCATAATTTCAAATCTCAGACCCCCCACCCAAAGAAGAAACACTTGTTTGGACCCTGATTCTAACTGAGTCATTGTAGAACATTAATGCATATCAATATTTCTAAAATATTAAATTTTCCTGTTTGGAATGTTTTAGAAATGACTTCAGTGATTAAACCTGTTCTTTCATTGTTGTGTTGCCACAAGGAAACCATTTTGGAGCACAAATTTTTTTTGGAAAGCTATTAAATAGTTGTATTTATAATATCTTGGCAATACCTGAAGATACTGAAACAATTTTTATTGATGTACAAATCAGGTGTTTAGTGACAAAGGAAAAGAACACGGCAGAATCTCTAAATTTCTCAAAAAACAATTTCATCGTATCATTTTGTACCAATTTCAGCACTATCATCTTAAAACATGAAATACATGCTTTGCATATTGAACATTTTGAATAGACCTTTAAAATAGGAATACAAAACGTGTAAAGAATGTTATATATGTTTCAACTTAAAAAAAAGTGACTTCTGATTTATCTTAAAATATAAATTTTCCTGGGCATCCAGGTTTTACTACCTGGGTAGGTAAATAATTTATGTATATACCCAGCTGGGCATGTAACATTTCAGATATTTTCCAAGCCCTGCTTAAAGTGACACAGGTGAAAAATTTCACTCGCAGAAATTTAGAATGTAATCAATTTTTTTTACATTTAACTTTAATTACTACATTTGCAAAGCAAAGAAACTGTTCATGATATATTTTCACTGTCATTTTCTTGGCCAGCATTTACCAGATTCAGTAAAAAAAGAATAACAGTTGAAACTCGTTATAATGAAATTCAAGGGGGACAAAAAAATTGTAGCAACGTATTGTTCTTAAAACATTACAAATTTTTCATTAAAAAGTTAGTATGTACTACAGAAATTTTCATTACGCATAAGATTGCAATGCTGTAAAAGTGAAATAGTGAGACAAGCAAAGGTAATTTTTTTGTAATGGGAAGTTTTTGCTAAAGTAGTAATAATGAAATACATAAGCTTTAATTAATATGTATGTATGAAATTATGTACTGTATATATTTTTACTTATACATATCAGGGCTTGAAAAATACCATGCCTGGGTCGTGTGAATCATTGACCTGGACAGGTAAATAAATAATCTAGTTGCCCTAGGTGCCAGACTGGGCAACTAAATCCAAAAATGAAGTTCAGAATATAATTTTCTACTACAAGAAAAAAGACAGTCATCGCATGTCATGTTGCTTTTCACTGCTAATCACTGGAAGTTGTATTATTGTTACGCAGTGCGAAGGACAGAAGAATATCACTTCTTTAATTATATTATGCTTTAGGTCCATAAATTGGAAGCATATGTAATTTTGCTCCAAATGTTTAAAGTCAGCGACTGAATGCATGCCTCTGATGGAACTAGCCTCCTGTGTTTATTGACAAAGGGTTAAAACTTCATATTTTAATGTACTTCATATTTTTTCAGATATTTCATATTTTAAACGTGTTTTAAAGATTTTTATTGTAATATAGACCTGTGAGTCCGACACTGTGAAGAGAAGCTGCGATAGGCATAATGTATTGCTCCAGTGAAGATGTGAAGCTTTGGTCCGTTAAAAGGAAGGTTCGTTGCTGTGTGGAAATGACGGGTACAAGAGAAAGAGGACTTACGTTATTGGCAGAAAAGCAATAAATGTTGTAGTGATACGCTACAGAAAATAGGTCCACAGCAGCCACCCTTTATTTTGTTGTATCCTGTACGTTGTTGGAAGGAAAAACCGGATAAAACCTCTTCGATTTGCAAAAGATACATATGAGTAAGATAGAAACTTGCGTGTGAACAAGCTATTAACAGGAGAACCAAAAGTGCAGTGACACAGCAAATCTGTTCAAACCGAAATTTATAGTACCCCAGTTTTCTGTACAACATAGAAAAGCATATTAGTACGTTCGGTAAATGTGTACTTCAGCGTCCTAAACTATTTCGTCGGAAAAATTTAACTGTGGGTGAAAAGTTCGATGCACACAATTTTTTAAGCATGCAAAATAATAGGGAAAGGTGAAAAATTATATTATTTTTAGATAAAAAGGAAATAATTTTTCTGAAGTATTAACCTGCGAGTACGATGGTTTGTAGCAGGTGATGCGGGAGGCTGAAGCGATGCTAACGGCCACCACGTGAATGTACTGTGCGACGGAGCGGAGTACGAGTTGGTAGCAAATGCGCGGAAGAATACAACAGCAGTAGGGTATATTTTTCGGAAGAGTGTCGTGTAATCGTGAGCAGAAGTAGTAGTTCAAACCTGTTTTATTCATTTTTGAGAAAGATATGTGCAGAATGTCGTTATTAGTGGTTTCACAGTGTCTCCGAAAGGAAAGAAATTAAGGAATGTAAAGTAATTTATGTACGACAGAAGTTTTGAGGAAGACGTTTTGGTTCCGGTTGAACCCAAAGTTTTAGTTTTAGTTTGGAAGATGTGCACAGGTAGGTGATTTCTTCAAGCACTTCATTTGCAGTTCTGCTGTTATTCAGTACATCGTAGCTCACATTTTTTTCCTCGTGACACGGATATTTTTCAAAATAAACAATTTTCTTCAATTCATATATCGTACTATGGCAGGGAGACAGCTTCTTGTATTGTGGCGGATAATGAAATTTTAAGCCCTGACGAAATCCGAAATGACTGACGATTTTGTACTTCCGCTTTCTCAAAATTACCCTTCAAAAAAACAAAAACTTACAATGCTGCGCAAATTCAACCTCTTTCTTTCTGCGTATGCCTACAAGACTTTTCGATGACTACGTACTGCTGAACCGCTTCCTTCTTAATTCTTCCGCCCGTTACTTGCCCTTCTCAACGAAGCTTCCATTCACCGGACTCCACCTTGATGCCGTTGCCGCTCTCTCGTCCTATGCCTGCCGCACGTACTCTTCCAAACCATCGCACTCTCAGGTAAATACTTCGGAAAACTTATTTCCTTTTATCTAAAAATACTATATTTTTGCACCTTTTCCCATTATTTTGCATGCTTAAAATATTGTATGTCACACTTTTCCCACACAGTTACATTTTTCCGACGAAGTAATTTAGACGCTAAAGTACACATTTACCAAACTTTCTATTTCGGATCAGGGAATCATATGCGAAAGAATGAAAAATTTCACAACGTCTGCTTTAAAAACAATTACAAAACATGAACAAACTATATTGTGTAGCATATGAGTATAACATGGTTCGCTCTCCTGGCAAGAAGGTACTTGCTTGGACTTGTAGTCATCCGCATGTGAATTGCACGGCGAAGCGAATCTTCCTTTCAACAAAGCAAATCTTCACATCGTTGCCGTAGTGATGTGTTAAGCCTACCACAGCGTCGCACTCACAAGTCAATATTACAAGTTTCCGACAAAATAATTTAGGACCCTAATCTACACATTTACCGAATAATCTGCCAATGATGAAGATTGGAGTGCCATTTCAGGTGGATTCAGTAGTTTTAAAGAGTTTGTAGAAATCAATGAAAATGCATTATCGGGGAATTGAGGGATATTCAAGAAATAGCCAATGAAATTCAGGATGATGATGAAGAGACATAACGAAGAATTAACAAAAGATCCCCCGACTGTCACGAAAGCAGTAGAAGCTTTGGAAACACTGTCACTACATACAACTCACCGATGCATCTGATTGCCACACATTCCTGTTTCAACAAACTTGAAAAAGCTGTTTTCAATGAGAGGCAACAGCAGAAACAGTCTTCAATTTTACATAACTTTAAAAAGCCATAAATATAAACAAGGTATGTCATTAAAATTTTGAGATCATGTAATTTACATTTTTGAGTAATTTAAGCTTTTTAGTGTTAAATTTAATTCAATCATTGATATTTTTCTTATTTTGCATGTTATTCTCATGTTAATTGCATTTTAAACTTAATTTTGGATGGAATTACACTAACTTTTACTTATGCTGCGCTCTCATTTATGCATGCTTTGGTTTGCGCTAACATATATGTGAGATATTACTGTATACATGTGATAATGAGGTGATTATAGATATAATTAAAAAATATATATTTTTTGGCTTTTCTGGTTTTCAATTAAATTTATGTGTTGAGTGGTAAAAGAAGGCACAGTGGAAATTTGCATATGGGGTTTGTATATATGCAGATTTCCATTGTTTGCTTCCTCCTGCTGAAAACTAAGCTAGGGGTGCCCATGAGTTAACTGAATATGCCATAGTCACGAAATGATTGATAATTATATACTAAGGAATGTGAGTGAAATGGTATTCCTAAAAGCAATCAAAATCATGTAGCAGTCAGGGAGAATCACAAATGTGTTTCCTGAACGAAAATGTGACATTTCATCACATGAAACTTTTTTTCCACCTCTAAATTGAGGCCATTGGTTCTAGGGAAGGAGAAAGCCAAAGCTGTTATGTTATGTAAAAAACAGGTTTTTTTAAAAGGTTTTAACGGCTAATGCGAGGAACTAAATGGGATATAAGCAGTCCCTGTCCCTAATTTAAGAATCACTGGTTAAAGGGAAGAGAGAACGCCAGTGCTGTAAGACATACACAACATCCATGCCATACCGGGATTTAAACCCGGACCCACTTGGACAAACAATCATAAGATGGTGCTTAGACCACTGCACCACCAGGGTGGCAAAACTAATGCCTCATATGGGACTCAAACCATATGTTAAATTGTGACTGCTAGCCAAAAACCTTGATGTACAACCAACTCTGATACCAGTGCGGCTTGAACATCCTCTAGACCAATGGTTCTCAAAGTGGGTTACACTAAAATAATAGGGGGGGGGGCATATGCGATTTTGTTAGCAACCATACAGAGTCACATAGTGAACCAATTTTCAAAACAAAATTAATCTGAATTTATGGCTAGTGCTGGTAGGATGTGTGGTGAAGTTTAGCATATTTAGCTGAAATTTCTGAAAAATGAACTAGTGGAACTTCTCATTACAGGGTGAAAACAATCTGTTCTATGTTGAAAAAACAAAACACAAGCAATGACCAAAAAACTTTATGAGAAAACCAAATTACAGGGAACAGCTCTGACCAATTTTCATAACTGAATTCATTATCGTCAGAAAATGCGCAAACAATTGGAAACTTGATGTTAAACAGCTAATAATCGTCCATCTCTGCACTCTCCAAACATTTACAAGGCAGTATTTCCCATTCCCACTGAATGAACTAGTTACTCATTCACATACAATGCAGAAATGTGTAATCTTCTATTGCCAAATAAAGAACTTATGAGACATCTTTTAACTCTGGTTGGTTTGAAAAGCATTTGTTCTTTGAAATCACTGACTAGAGTTTGGATTCCAATGGACAAAGAATTTCCAACATTGTCGAGCACTGCCTTAAGTATTTGTTGCCTTTTACAACTACATATTTATGTGAAACTAGTGTTTTATCCTTAACCACCATAAAAACTAAATATTGAAATAAGCTGGATGTTGAAGATAACTTGTTTGTACATAAGCAAGAAAACTCAAAATATTGATGAACTTTGCAAGAGTAAATGATCTCATAGATCTTACTGATACTAAACAAATGACTTGACCAGTTTTATTAGATTTTTTTTTAGCCATTTGTGCAATTTCTGTGACATCAGTGTATGTAATTTTAGCAAATATACGTGTGTATTTGTATTTTTTATATATTTTATACCCACATAAACACATTAGAATAAACTTTTCATTAAAGAATATGCCTGTACATATCTGTACTCCATAGCTAATCTTTGTATTCATTGGTGCAAATATAATACTTCACAAGTTCTTAAGTACATGAGCAAATGAAAAGGAGTCTTAAAAAAAAAACAAAGTATTGTTCAGCCAGTTTGTACTTTAGAAATAATTCTGTCTAAATTCAGAAGTTGAACACTATGCCGTAAAAAAAAGCACAAAACGGTATTTATGCGTGTTATATTGCAAAATGGAATTCATTTCAGACTACAAACATACGAAAAGAATGCTGCCCTACGTAATTCCCAAATCAGCATGTACAGATCGAATTTATTCGACATCCTAGTCAACGCTAGGTATATACCTGGCGATAAAGACTTGCACAGAAAGTAAAGCACTGTATCATATTGATAGTAAATATATGGATGTGAGAGTTATGCCCCTCCCTCGTTTGGTGGTGAAACTTTTTTTTTTTTTGATTGGAGGTTTAACGACCACCGCGAGCAACTCAATGGGCTATAAGCAGTCGCCCGTCCCTAATTTAGGGTCACTGGTTCCAGGGAAGGGAGAGAGCCAGTGCCGTAAGACAAACACAACATCCATGCCAGACCGGGATTCGAACCCGGACCCCTTACGGACGAATGATCGGAGGCCAGCGCCTTAGACCACTGCGCCACCGGGGCGGCGGTGAAACTTTTAAAATTATATATATATATATATATATATTCTATAGGGATGTAAGGTCAGGTGATGCGTAACATCACAGCCTCTCCTTGACAAATGTCAACCCCGCCTTCTCGTGGTACATCCTGTTCCCACTAAAGGGGCTCTGACGACCGCCAATAGCGGTATAACTATACCATCGGGATTAGAGGAAATGCTATCCCACACTCACCAACCCGCTTGGCCAGCGTGGTGAGTTATGGCCAAACCTCTCCAAAATGACTCCACAACTTAAATCTTGGCCCTCAGTCTCCGGCAGCTGGAATGTACCTGGCCAAGGCAGCGGCCAGTGCGACATGAAGGCAGAGGGTGCTAAGAATCCCCGGAGGACCGGACTAGGCTGCCATCTGATGCTGACCTTGGCTACGTACAACGGACGCTCCCTATCTTCTGATTCAAGGCTTCTTGAATTGGAAGAGGAACTACAAAGGATCAAGTGGGACATCGTCGGGCTAAGTGAGGTAAGGAGAAAAGGAGAAGATCTCATTGAACTGAAAAGTGGACATCTCTTCTACTATCGTGGGACAGATACTGGCAGAACTAGTGGTGTTGGATTTATAATAAACAAAAAACTGAAGGATAAAGTTGTAGAAGTTGAAAGTTCCTCTGACAGAGCTGCACGACTCGTTATCCAACTCTCGAGAAGATACCAGGCTCAGATTATTCAAACTTATGCACCCACCACAAGTCATGCTGAAGAAGAAATTGAAGAATTTTATGAGGAAATTCGTGATCTAAATAATAAAGGTAAGCAGCACTTGAAGATAATTATGGGAGATTTCAATGCAAAAATAGGGCAACGGCAACAGAATGAAACTTCAGTAGGTAAATTCGGTCACGGCAACAGAAACCAGCGTGGAAATACTCTCGTGGAGTTTGCAGAGGCAGAAGGGTTTTTCATCTTGAACTCCTTTTTCAAGAAAAAGCTACACAGGAAATGGACATGGAGACATCCAAATGGGATGGCAAGTGAAATTGATTTTATTATGTGTAACAAAAATTTCGTCATAGAAGACTGCAGTGTGCTAAACAAGTTCAACACAGGCAGTGACCATAGATTGGTGAGATGTAAGATGCACCTCAACACTAAACTCGAACGTAGCAAAGCTCATAAGACAAACAAAATGTATTGACATAACCAACCTTAAAAAACACCATAATACCTTCAAATTGGAACTGAAGAACAGATTCTCTGCTTTAGAAGGCCTAACATCGGAAGAAGTGGATATTTCTGAAGTTAACAGAAAAGTAACCAAAGCTCTTATGGAAACAGCAACAAAATTAGCTGGGTCTAAGAACAAATTGCATGTGAACAAATTATCAGGAAAAACCAAAATGTTGATGCAAAAAAGAAGAGTGATGAGGACAACTAAAGAAGATGTGACTTCCAAAGTGGAATATATAGAGCTATGCCAGACAGTACGAAAAAGTATCACTGAAGACGTAAGGAAATTCAACTGTGAACTAGTAAGGAAAGCAATTGAAAACAACCAAAGCCTAAAGATAGCAAAGGGACATCTCAGTAAGGGGAAAAAACAGATTATGGCACTGAGAAAAGAAGATGGTTCTGTAACAAGAAATAGAGGCGAAATTTTGACAAGAGTGAAAGATTTCTACTCCAAATTATATGAAAGGGATGATACATGTAATCCAGACATCATGAAAGGTACCAGTACCAGAGTTCTTCCAGTCCTTCCAGCAGAAGTTGCACATGCAATCAAGAACATGAAGCGGGGAAAAGCTCCAGGAGAAGATGGAATTACTATAGACATCATACAAGAAGCAAGTGGAGAAATCGAAACAGTACTCGCCCAAATTTTCACTCGATGCCTTAATGAAGGGAAAATTCCTGAGGATTGGAACAACGCTACAATGATCTTGCTACATAAGAAAGGTGACATTGAGGATCTCAGGAACTACAGACCTATCAGCCTCCTATCAGTGGTTTATAAAATCTTCACTAAAGTTCTTTCACACCGCTTGAAGGTGACACTGGACATGGCTCAACCGAGAGAACAAGCGGGATTCAGGAGTGGCTACAGCACAATAGATCATATCCACGTACTGAGAGAACTAATTGAAAGAGCGAGGGAATATGAGCTTCCATTGTGCATGGCTTTTATCGATTATGAAAAAGCCTTTGATTCGGTGAAACCATCAGCAGTTGCAATGGCTCTGAAATCCTGCGGTATTGAAGATGCATACATTAATATTATTAATAACATCTATGAAAATGCAAGTGCAAAGATTCGGCTGTTTGAAAATACAACACACATAAAAATTGGAAAAGGAGTGAGACAAGGTGACACCATATCTCCGAAGCTCTTTAATGCCACATTGGAAAATGTCTTTCAATCACTGAACTGGGAAAACAAAGGGATAAAGATTAATGGAGATTATCTAACCCACCTTCGTTTTGCTGATGACATAGTCATTTTTGCAACTACCCCATCAGAGCTACAGAGTATGATCCAGGAACTTGCTGACAAGAGTAAAGAAGTGGGATTAAAAATGAACTTTCAGAAGACAAAAGTGATGTACAATGCTTTTACAAGAAATGAAGATTTATCGATTGATGGAGAAAAGCTGGAGATAACAGACACGTATGTTTATCTTGGACAGCAGATATCAAGTGAGGGTCACATTGGTGAAGAAATTAATAGGCGCACAAAACTTGCCTGGAGAGCTTTTGGGAGAAACAGCATAATTTTCAAGAGCAATATGCCATTATGTCTTAAAAGAAAAGTGTTTGATCAATGCATCCTTCCAGTGCTTACGTATGGTGCAGAGACGTGGACCTTAGCTAAAAGAGACATACAAAGGCTGCAGACAACTCAAAGAAGCATGGAGAGGTGCATGCTTGGTGTAACCAGGAGAGATAAGAAGAGGAACACGTGGATCCGAAAAATGACAAGAGTGGAAGACATCATGATCAGAGTTAAATCCCTGAAATGGCAATGGGCTGGACATACTGCCAGAAGAACAGACCATCGATGGACAGCCGAAATTTTAAATTGGATTCCAAGGGACAGGAAAAGACCCAGAAGAAGACCACATGGAAGATGGGTGGATGAAATTCGAAAGTATGCGGGAGTGACATGGAGGAGACTGGCACAAGACAGACCGTTGTGGAGGAAACTTGGGGAGACCTTCGACCAGCAGTGGATTGATAATGGTTGACAATGATGATGATGATGATATTCTATAAAGAAGATACCTAAGCAAAAAAATGCAAATATAATTTTGACTCACACCTAGTACAACATAGAAAAGGTTATGTATCTACCTGTGTGAGTAAAAGGAGAAAAAGACAAAAAAATAAAATAAAACAACTGAATGTAGAAGGTGTCGAGAATACTGAGCCTTGGCTTTATCAAGGACCAGCAAAAACTCTGCATTTTCTCACTTCCACAAAGACCTAGTTGGAAATGGGTTTCTGCAAGGCCATAGATGCAAGTAACATTCCCACCTAAAATAGTTTAAAACATATATATATAAGTCATGTCCTCCGTAGAGTTGCATGACCTAGCACTAGTTAACAATTTCGCTTGCATCCATTAACCTTCATGGCCCGACCCATGCTCTTCATCTGTTACTATTAAACAGAGAGAAGAAGATTAAAGAGAACTCAAGCTGTGAGAGTGACATAATAATTAGAAATGATTTTCAGCCATAACGAAATTCCAAGTTCGTTTGAGAGAGAATTTAAACCTGAAAATCAATGCAAAAGAAATCCAAATTTTACATTGCAATTAAAAAAGGAAATGATAATTTTTAACGAATAGATTTTTGAAAGAAAACTTGAGTCTAAAACCCCCTACTCTACAACTTATGACAGCACGAAAACGAGAATAAGTTAAAGATAATAATTAACTAAAGAAAACTTTGTGAAAGTTATATACCTTAAACAGTTAGTTGCAATATGTACAAAGTATTTCAGCAGTGCTTTAAGTGCATAATTAATTAGTTATTAAGAACTTAACTACTTTGAAAAAACAGCGCAGAGACAGCGCATAGAAAAGGAACAAGCTTAGCCATCTTCTGTTCCTAGGTACCCCAAAAGACGCTCAAAGTTACAAAGAAAAGAAAGAGTTAAAACCCGCAAAAATGTTAACAGACAAACCAATGCCTAAAAGCTGAAAAGCTAAAAAACGACAGAGAATAAGTACAAACATTGAACTTATAAAACCTAGAACCCAAAAACAAGGAAGAGAGCTTACCTCTTGTGTGACAAAAACTTTTCTCCTCACAAGAGAAGAACATGGCTGACCTCTTCCGCCACTTCCTAGACGCTGGGGGCAGTGAGGGTGGGGCTGATGGCCTCCTCATACAGCAAGAAAACAACGCGCGGAGATTTTAACCAGAGAAAAAAAATATATAAACTTAAGACTGTGGATCTGTATGATCAGAAAGAGCAGAATTAACTCTCCAGAATACATGAGAAATATTATAAAATACACGAGCAGTTTATTTAATAATCTTTGCATGTATTAAATCACCTTAGTGAGCTTCTATAGATTAATCAGAATCTTATTAATTTTAATGTTGGTTTTACTATTTTTAGTATAGCTATCCTAGTGATGAATAACTAGTTTTCTTTTTTATTTGTTTTTATTTTCTTTTATAAACAGATTTTTAAGCTTTTTTTGTGATTTTGTTTATATTATTTAATTTTTTGTTTTAATAGGACCGTCATATCCATAGCACTAAGGTTCCTTTAGGTAGTTAATAGGCATCCTCTAGCCAACTTCCTTACGGCTTTGATTGGTCAGAATCATATTATTAACTGTGTGGAAAATTAAAGCAAATCTGCCAACCTTACTCTATTATTCAGAATAATTTTTCTTAAAGTTCTTTTGATGAAAGAAGAAGGAATTTCGTTCTCTAGAAAACTTTCTAATAGTATATTAATGTGGTAATTGAAGTACAAATTGTTGCTGCAAATTCTTGAAATTCTTAGGACCTGAGAAATTAGTACATTCTCAATTACTTTGGTTGAAATGTTATTATTCCAGTGTAGATATTTAATTACTTTGAAAGGAAAATTAACTCTTTTATCATGACTTCGTGTTCGTCAGTTAGGGATGGGCGATATTTATCAATTGCTCAAAATATCGATATTTTTTGTCCTATATTTCGATATATAGTATTGATATCCAAGTTACGATATATCAGAAATTCACTATATCGGTGCGATATTCAATATATCAGCCTATGGCTGATGTGATTTAACTTGTGGAATGAAATCTGTGTTCTTTCCTCTGGCATGTCACGAAAATTATGTTGCTTGAGGACTATCAAACTGCGATCTCCTTATCGAGATTCACATGATATTATGTCACCTTCCGATTTCTAGAACTCTATAAGGAAAAATATCTGCTGTGTTGAAAACCTCGATGGTTGAAAATTTTAACTATTAGTTGACGTAGGCACCCAGAAAATTTTTTTACGAACGGTTGATAGCAGATTGTTCTTTTGCCTATGAGTATTATGTTTGAAGTAAACTGGCACTTTGACCAAAATTAAATACATACCAATGACACACAATTTGAAGTTAAGCATTTTTTTTTTTTGTTAGCGATAAAGTATGTAGATCTTAACAGCTGGGTAAGGAAATGCAAAACAGCTTTTCTTGATGTCTTACAAGTTATGTAGTATAAAGTTTGTTGTAATTCAGGCTATGTATATATCAGACGTAATTTTTTTTATCATCCTTTGATAATTATCTTGTTAATACATAGTGAAACTTCCTGAAGTAATTATATAATCTGGTAAAAATATGAGCATAACTTTCGTCTTGATCTGCTGATTTTTCCACACCTACAGCATGTTATTTCCTCTGATTGTCCATTCGTTTTTTTTTTTTTTTTTGTTATCTAGGAGAGACAGGCTTTCATACATTAATTAGTAAATATATACTTGATGAATTTGGATTATGATATTTTTTTATGTTTTTCATACATTAATTAGTATGGCTTTCATTAATTAATTAGTAAATATATATACTTGATTAATTTGGATTACGATATTTTTTATGTTTTTATTTTTATAATCATATTTTAATGGAGGACGAATAATCGTTAGCATTTTTTTAAATATCTTTCTGGAAAAATAATTGCTTTCTATGAAAAGGCCATCACAAATTATTCGTACTCTAATTACTGTTTTTAACAAAAATGTCACTTGTAAACATATTATAAGCACTTTAATTTTTTTGCTATGCCATGGGAACAATTTTGCTTACACCATAGAAGTAATTATATCTGTATACTCCATTAACATTGTGTTCTGTGTTAAACGATAAAAAAAATAGCAAACATTGTTCACACCTTCTGAAAAATATAAATGTATACAAAATGCTCTAAAAATTACAATAACAAAGTTTTTTTTAAGATTTTTTTCCATAACATTTCCTTGCAAGCTGATATAATGTTAACTTTGACATTTGCATCCCAATAAAAATAGTTATTCTTTCTATAATTCAGTTATTCCCATGTTAATTGATGGTTAAGATTCCAGTCTGCTGGGATTAATAAGTACTTTTGTTTTTTTGTCATTTATGCCATACTGAAGCTTCAACTTACCTTTCCTCGAAATGTTGGAAATACATATTTCTCATAATCTCACATTGATGAAAAACTCATGAAAACATTCCTTTGTAACTGGGATTTTTGGAAACTTCTTGGCAGAAACCATATCCCTGCTCGTCGAGCAATGCCCACACATGAAACAAGAAAATCACCTTTTGGGTTTTGGAAAGTATATTCAGCATTTCTGCAGATTAAAAGCTCACTTCTGTTGCATGATTTTTTTATTTATTTTTGCATCAAAACTTTCTGCTATATATATTTTTTTTTATTTTAGGATCTGAAAAACAATATTTTATGTGTTTTTCATATCACTAAAAATACAGCTTGAGAGCTGCAATCTTGCATAAAGATAGTTTTAAGCTATAAAATGTAATAGTAAAGGACATAAAATTGCTCCCTTTTAGCAGGAGAAAGCAGCTCTTGAAAAAAAAAAATTCAGCTGATGTTTCTAAGACATTATCTGAGAAAACTGGTAAGATATTTATTCCCCACATTCACTGCCAAGCTTGTGTATTATAATTAGTTATTACCAAAACAATTTTTTAAGGTAAAGAATATTTTTATGTCTTAAGAGACACATATGGTTGAGTCGTCATTAGACTATGTAAATGCTATCTGTGGAGAGTAGTTACTCTATTATGTTTGCTCATGCTGATGAAACAATCCTGTTGGAAAAGAGCAAAAGTGAGCTGCAGCGTATGTTGTCCCACATGTATGAAGTTTGTATGAATTTCAAACTTAGTATATGAAAGGAAAAACCCAAAGTTATGTTTTTGACAGATGAATTGTTAGTATTAAATCAAACAGATCAGTCTAAATGGCAAAGAGATTGACCAGGTAAATCAGTTTACATATTTAGGAAGCATGTTTGACAGAGAAAACAAATTAGGTGGTGAAATTAGTAGGCTAGTAAATTCATCTTTGAAAGTCACAGCTGCTTCAGGAGGATTTTGAATAACCCAGCAAAAACAGTTATGCTGGGCCAGCAATGGCCCAGCACCATGTTGCCGCTGCCGAACCGTCAATAAAATGTCCGGGTGGCCAACAGAAGGGCCAGCAGTTCAGGCCAGCAGCTGGCTGACAGTTGGCACCCCCATCAGTTGTCATATGCCACAACAGGGCCATCAGTGGTCCATCACAGGCTGTGGCTGCCAAAAGTGGCCCATAAGCGGGCCTGCAGACACATGCCATAAATGGTGGCTAGCCAAAAGTGGCCCATAAGCGGGCCTGCAGACACATGCCATAAATGGTGGCTAGCCAAAAGTGGCCCATAAGCGGGCCTGCAGACACATGCCATAAATGGTGGCTAGCCAAATGTGGTCCACCAATGGCCCAGTAGTGGCAGTCGGCGGTCACGTGATTGTGTGACGTAACTGATGGCTAGCCAAATGTGGTCTGTCAGTGGCCCAGTTGTGGCAACCAACAGCTGTTAAAATGCACTTAAAGCGTTTGCTACTACAAAATGCCCAAATAATGCTCGAAAGTTATATTATACAAACTTGATTCTGGTTGCATAATGAAATTTATATATTCTCTGCATTGCAACTAAATGTACCATTTTTTGCAATGCAGCAAAATACTTAAAAATTTACTTTGACAGTAAACATTTGTATAAAATAATATTTAAGGGCTTTTAACATGTGAAGTTCTTAGGTTATGAAATTGCGAACATAAGAATTATTATAAGAATTTTCTTATTGAAAAGTATTCCAAGGCACTTATAATATAATAAAGGGAGACAAAAACTTAACTTTTGCATGTTCACAATTTCATATATAGACATTTTATTACTGTCCCACCCCCTGTAGACATGAGCAATTTCACACATTTAAGGAATACTTTGGTGTTCTCATCGAAGCTATGTGACCCCTGTATTCATTCCCCAAGAGTTTACTTTTCAATGTAGTTTATTATACCTCAAATAAAACTAACAACAAAAAAAACTGAATAGTCATGTGCCCTCAACTGCCATAATACAGCCCTGCAGAAAATACATAGAAAAGTTCATTCAGTTATGTAAATTGGACAGACAAATGTGTGTGAATAATTTCTCTACTTTTTCCAAAAGTTTAGGTTTTAAGCAGTCTGCCTTATAAATCAGGAACAGCAACTGTAGCGGCACTGATCCGCAAGTGACACCCCTGGTCACATTCATCCTTTCCTTGATACTTCGAATGTCAAGCGAAATCAATTTAAAATTCCTTCAGCATGCAAAAAGTATTAAAAATACCTAACAGATGTAACAAGATGTGGCTACCATAGATCTAGAACCGTCTCCTAAGCCAAAATGTGTATTACATAAAACATTTTGTATATTATAAAATACAGAGCTTTTCAAAATTACATTTGCAAGTACCACATCAACCTAGACACAATGTGCATCTACCCCTAAAATTTACACCTTGCAGTTACCAAAAGTTCATTAAATGACAGAAAATAATGTTTGAAATTACATTTATTTACATGATTAAAAATACATTTTTTAAAAACAAATGAATTATTTAACAGCCACATTTCTTTTTGTCCTCCCACCATCTCTATCACAAGCAGTGCGGAGCCATCGCTTCATTACATCCTCCACATCCGACTGCTTTGAATCTTTCAAATGTTCTGTCTGACGAACTGAAGCTAGAAGAAAAAATAAATCTGTAATAAAAAGTTTAAATCTAATAACATCTATCAATAGTAATATAATATCTGTTAACAATAAAAAAAGTAACATAATACAAGGAAATCTCTATAGCACATACAAAACTTTTATCTGTTTTAGAAAGAAGTAGTCTATGTGAAGTATCCTTATTTAAAACAAGTTGTGCTGCATATTGCAGTATACTTTTTCTCCTTACTTTAAGAAACCTTTTCATTTGTTTTGTGCAGCTCTAGTGGTATGTATGCTAAGTTTTGGTGATTAAATATATTTTCAAAAATTTCAGTTGAAAATTTCTGAATAAATATCAAAGGTAGAATATGAACCGATTTTTCAAACAGATGTCTTTTTGCCCCCCAACAACCACTAGCTGTTTGACACAATCTAGTTCCTAAAGCTACTTGCTTTTCATTATGTAATTCTCATCCACTTATATGCTTGAATGCTTCTATATTGCTTGTCTTGCAATCATGAAAAAAATTTGTATTTCATACTTTACTGGTTGGTTACTAACCACCACTGGGCACTACTTATGCTACACTAAATTTAAGCTGAAGTCCAGAGACATGTGAAGTTAGATTTGTTTATTACGAGTCTTTACCAGCAGGCCCAACTGCTTAACGTAACTTCCAAATTATCACAAATATTTATTGGTCAGTTAAACTCCCAACTAAGGAGAATCGTCAAGATTTAAGTGGAAACACCCATTTAGAAGTTCCCTCAATGTGAAAAACAACTCAAACTATTATGGCTGATGAGATAGATGTTATGGAGAGATGGATGCCAAAATAATCAAGCAAGTAGACATGCCTCAGAAAACATGAAAAGTACATTGTCCTGGAACGGGATACTGTAATTTTCCCATTCCAGGACGATGTAATTTTCATGTTTTTTGAGGCATGTCTTACACAGCTAACTACAGCTATCAACACAAAATTTAATATTTAGGGGTTTATTAAAGCCTTCTTGCGCCAATTAGATTTTGATAGAAATTGAGGAAGTGGGCACTCCTCACACTACTTTTCTGATTTTTTTTTTTAATGTAGCTGAGAAACTATTGTAAATGTCAACATAAAAATATGTATTTATTTGCTGACACCAGACCTGCCAAACTTTCAAAAATTGAAATCCGTAAAAATTCACTGAATGCTTAAATCAATATGTTCCACTAACTGATCTTTAGCATATTGAATAAATGCATTGAACATATTGATTAAAAACCAATGTATTATACACATTTTGTTGATTCTAATCAGTATATGCTATAGTTAAGATATTTGGCTATTTAATTCTTAGTGATTAGAAATGCAATTGGTACATAATTATCTCATTAGTATGTTACATGAGTAAATTTTCAGTTGTAACTCTGAAATTATGATAAAAGTTGCAGCAACTTTTTAGTTTCACTTAATTGGCAATTCAATCTTAAATTTTTGTGCCAACATGTTAAATTTGTGTTATTTTAAAGGTATTCTAAGTCTTATATGAGGCTGATATTTTTCATTTCTTTTGCCTTCTCTTTTTCAGCAGTTATTTTCAATCGTAATTCTACAGCATTTTTACTCCATCTTTCCTGCTCAGCTGCAAGCCGAGAAGGTTGGGGACACACAAATGGGAGTAAATGTGATCAGGTAAATCAGAATATAAAGGTAGATTGGTCCTGGAAGACACACATTGTTTTTAAATTGTACTAATCTAAAAGGGGGAAAACAGATATCTCAAATATGTCACCCATAAGTAACCATAAAACAAGCAGAATTTCTGTAAATCTTATGGGTAAATCATAAAACATTGCAGGGACCTGATACCTTTATGTGCTTAATAGATTTTGGTAGAAATCATGGAACTGGAAGTGGGCATTCCCCATAGTGATTTTCAAATTTTTTAATATTCTTTATTACATGCAGCTTAAAATATTATACCTATCAAAACGAAATTTTGTATTTACAACTTCATGTGTTGAACAAGAATTAGGCATTCCTGTAGCATTTTTGTTTGTTTGTTCATGTTTAAATCAGTCTATGTATAAGAAAATTCAGTGCAGGATCCTAACCTGGCTGCCACTTGTTTTCGGTGGCTTCACCCATTCACTGATGTGCAACTACGTATTTCTATCTCATCGATTAATTTTATTCAATTATTTAAGCAGAATAGCAGCAACTCAAAAGGGAAATTAGTGTTTCCTTATAAAGGTTGTGTCTGGAGGGAACAAACTTACAAATAGCAGTCTTCATCTGTCCATCATGTGCCCTCCTAGGGTGGGCACTGAGAGCTCTGTCATATCTGAGTAACTGGACTGAATTAAATTTTCTGAAGTAAGTTGTTCTTATCCTTTGGCTTGTCCCCCCCCCCTTCTTTCTTTTTTGACAGAAAGAAGGCTGGATAGCAAACTGAATCAAAGAGCAATGAAAATCAGCAACTACTGGGTTGAATAGTATCAAATCATTGAACACGTTTAATACTGTGGTACCCCCCCCCCCCAAAAAAAAAAAAAATGTAGGACTTCTGAAAGGACCTTGAAATAATTTTAAGAGCCTAGCTTTCTCACAATTTTTTTTTTTTTTTTTACAGCCTGGCAGCAAGAATTTTTAGCTGGGTGGTACTTTTAACAACCCCTTCTCCAATTGGAAAAAAAAAAAATGCTTTCCTTAGCTTTATTATACTTACCAAACATCTTTAGCAGTGTGGTACGTATTAATGTAATATAACATGATAAACGGTTAGAAAATTGTCCAAAAATGGTTAAAAAAATTATTTACTAGCAAATCATATTCAACAGATTTTTTTTTATTTAATATATTCAAAGTTTAACGAACACCATAAACAACTCAACACACTATAAGCAGTTGTTTGTCCCTAATTTAGGGACACTGGTTCCAGGGAAGGCAGACAACCAGTGCTGTAAGACAAACACATCTATGCCTCACCAGGATCCTTCTCGGACGAATGGAGGACATAAGCCAGCGCTTAGACCACTGCACCACCAGGACAGTAACGCAGATTTCAGGCAGTTTTCATCAACATTGATGGTGTATGTGGGAATAAGTTTTCCATTCTTACTAGTACGAGCATTATGGAAACATTCATTAAAAGAAATATAGCCGGGTGGCAGACAAAATTAAGTGGGCGAGCCACCCAGTAGAAAAGCTCTAGGGAGAACAACAAAGCCTACATGTGGATCACTTACAATTACTCAAAACTGTACAAATACCTTATAAATAAATTATTTATCATGAACTATAAATAAATTAGAAACTGTAAGATCGCATTTCACATCAACATTTACAGATTGCATACAATTAAAAAAAAAAAGCTCACAGTATTAACCAAGGCTTTCACAGTCTGTAGTCAGTTCTGCATTAAATGTATTTCATTAATCACAACAAAATATTTTAAATTTAAAAATGCCCTCAAGAATTTTGATAGGGAACATACCTGCAACAAGTTGAGGGAGATATGGGAATTCCTTAATTCCTTTTTTGTTTTTGCTGCCGACCCAGTTCAACTGCAAAGCAACATCATTCGTCATCACAGAAGCCAAAACTCGCCGTGTAGCTTCATTAATATCTCTCCCACCAAGTTTTCCAAGCTGCCTAACCTAGAAAATAAATTATATCACACATAAAAATGTATTAAAAAAATTAGTTTTCCAAACTGCTTAACCTGAAAAATAAACAGTAATATCACACGCAGAAATCTATATAAAAAAGACAGTTTCCAAGGTACTTATAGTCTGGAAAATAAATTATACCTCACATAAAAATTTATGGGAAAAAAATACACAAACTTAGGCTGGTATTTGTATACCACAGTAGTTTTGTTTTCCATTTGAATTTTGTAATACCTTCTGGGCCAGTAAATATTGTTAGTAATATTTAAGCTCCCAGATAGAAGGCCTGTCTAAATTGTACTTATACAATTTCACAATTTATAACAAACTTTTGCCAGCACATCAGCTTTTTTGTAAACCCAAAAGTTATTTTACATGACTTCACTGCACTGCTGAGCCTAAATGCAAATTATGTTATGAAGATAATCAATTCCTTTTTGTTGTTACAGCTAAGCACAAAAAATCATCTCAAGTGTTTTGCCGGTGTTCTGTAACCAACGTACCACATAGTTTTCCATGTGTTTGCAGCAGTCATGTAGCGAGGCTTGTTATTCTTCTCGATTTATTTTTGCCATGGGAAAGTTTTTTTACAGCAGTGAACTTCAACCTGGTCGTGTGATGGGATTATGTGGGCTGAGTGCAGCTACAGGTCGACTGAGAACAGAAATGTTAAAAAAGTGCATGTGCATTTGGAGGTGTGAGAGTTCTTTTTCGACGACGTGAGAGTCTGACTGGATTATTTTCTGTGCTTATGAAAAACTAATGCTCATGAGTTTTATATTTACGATGAACAAAAGCTTATCGGATGACTTATGCAAACTTTGAACACAGTAAAAAATCATTCTTTCGACATTTGCAATGTGCATGGTGATCACAACAAAGAGGTAAGGCGTATTTGACTCTGCTACCTGCAGTTATCAGCAAAAATAATTTGCTTGTAGAACTTGCTGCCTAGGCATTATCAAGTGTATTGTTGGACATTTCAGTCATTATTCCTCCAGTGCATTTGCAAATTATCCATTCATCTTGTATTTACTTTTGAGTTGTTAAATGCTGATGTACTTTGTGATGGTTTGAAATGCACTTTAGAGGAAGTTTTATGTGCTCACTATCTTTTTTATTGTTCTCTGATCCAGAGGTCAAACTCGAACAATTCGGTTTCATCCTGTGAGTGACATCTTGGATTTGATTTGGGGCAGAAGGCCACCAGCAGCGTAACATTATAATTACTCTCAAATGAGTGTACAACTGTTTTCACGTATTTCAAAATTCTATAATCTCTTGACACAAGTATGTAAACAGAGTTTATTCTGTAATAAAGAGTGAGGAAGTAAAATTGACCCCGGTAACACAGTTTTCTCCTTTTGGCAGCAAATAAAACATTTTATCTAACCCTTCTACAGATCAGCAAGGTCAAAACACAAGGAAAAATTTCAATCCCTCTCTCAAGTCAACTCTGGTCTCCGATTAGCAGAATTGTTTTATATGAACTTCAGAAAAGTGTATGTTCTTACCCATACACACTTTTGGGAGTATGATTTAAAGATTAAATGTATTTCACTCCATTGACCTCAAAACATAGGTTAAAAAGTATATCAGGTTAGTAACCTGTTGATTCAGGGGTCAATCTGGGTCACATTTGATATTGTTGGGCAGTGCATCTTCCCACAAAAGTATTTTAAAACTGTAATGGTATCTTCACAAAAAATTTTTGAAAATTTATTTTTAACATAATGTAGCACAATGTGCACCTTGAATACTGTAATACTTTTTTTTCTGTAAGTAGGGTGGAGGCTTAGGATTTTTAACTAGCTGCAAAAGTAAAAACTGTGTGGTTGGAGCAGAAGGTTTTTTTTTTTTCAACGTGCTTTGCATTTGGGCAGGGAGATTTTGCAAGTCCTATAAATATGATAATGATCCAATCTGTAAGTCCACAACACTTTGAACCTTAATGCAGTTTTGGTGGGTTGGCAAAATTGCTATAAACACAAAAATAAGCATACATATCACTAAGCTGTTCTCCAAGATTCAGAAATTAGCTCCACAAAAAAACATACACAAACTACCAAAGAAATACAAACTACCCGATAAATTTTTAACATTATTAATTTACTGTTGTTGTATCAAACATCTCTATTTGCAGCGATCTTGAAACAACTCAAGCTCCACCGACACCCATCACACGACATACACAAAAACCTATACTTCATGTTTAATCTTTTTCTCATGCAGATATTCCTGAATTTGATCCTCCCATGACTTTATTGGCCTTCCTCTGCCCTTCCTTCTTGCCACTTGGGCTAAAAAAAGTTTACTTAGTATCTCATCACTCATTCTTTCAACATGTCCAAACCACCAAAGGCTTATTTATTAGTCTCCACCTTGCTAACAACATTTTGCTTCACATTACACTACTGGAACACATCTTTCCTCACACGAGCAGAATGTGTCTTGCCACAAGCCTCTGGTAGGCAACGCATTTCTCCAGCACACAAACTACTCCTATGTTTCTTCTGTAGTACCCATGTTTCACTGCCATACATCAAAGTAGGAACAATTGCACTTCCATACACACCTGTGCAAGACTCTCTTGAAAACCCATCATTTCTGTGGAAACCGCCCAAAGCAGCCATGACTTTCAATGAAGAATTCACTCGCCTACTAATATCTCCATTAAATTTGTTTTATCTGTCAAACATGCTTCCTAAATACACAAACTCACTCACCTGGTCAATCACTGTGCCATTTAGACTTACCTTAGGTATATTACATTCAGTGCTAACAGTTCCTCACTCAAAAACCATAACTTTAGTTTTTCCATTATTTATAATCAGTTCGAATTTCATGCGAACTTCGTACATCCGGGACAACTTACTCTGCAACTCACTTTTGCTCTTTGCCAACAGTGTCATCAGCATACAGCAATCAGTACACACAGATATTATGAAGACATAAACCAATATTGTCCATCTTGGCATCACGCATCCATAAATACATTAAACAGCATTACACAACCTTGTCCTGTGCAACTAAGAAACCATTTTGATAAAATACCGTTCACTCGTTCTCAAGCTCTATGCAACAAATTTCACAAAACTAGAGTGAATGTCACAAAAATTGGTATCAAAAATTGGATCTACCCCCTTTGATTGTTTCCTTTTAGATTAGCAATTATGAGTTGCTTATCCACAATTAGTTTGGTAAATGTGAAACCTGGTACAGCTGCTAAATCAGACTAAACCTTTTCATACTTTGACTGAATTTGTTCCGGAGTATGTAATAAAAAAAGTTTCTGGATTGTTAGTGATCCAGTCCTTATTTAATCTACCATTATTGTAATCCTTTGAAAATTATAAGAACATGATACAGATCATTTGGCCAAACATGATTTTGGAAGTGATGGTAAAATGGAATTAAACTGTAAAACATATATAAGAAAGTGTGTGCATTTTCTACAGCTTTTTGGTACAATTAATTCTTACGATTTTTCTAAACTCTCCCTCATTTGCTACAGAATTGTTTATTGCTTCCAGCTCACTTAGCGATGAAGCTAACACAACAGCAGGGTGGTGCATCATTTGCTCTGCTTCATCAACTTTTTGGCATACTACCTGCCGCAGACTTCTTACTTCTTGTCTGAGCTCCTCCACTACAGTCCATATTTTCTTTAATAGACCTGGAAATAAAGTAAAGAAAAATATAGACATATGAACAGAAACTATATTTAGGCTTAAAAATTGCAACCCCCCCACCAATAAATCATGAGTCAGCAGTAGAAGTGTCTTCCCTTTTTTTATGAAGGCATGTACCGTATATACTCGCGTATAAGTCGAGAAATTTGGGACAAAATGAGAGCTTCAAAGTAATGGGGTCGACTTATACGCGGGGTCTAAAAAAATCGTAAGTCCAAAAGTTCTTCCCGTGAGGCAAACGGCAATCCATCCCAAAAGAAATAAAAATGCCGATGCGGTATTAAATACGAAATCGCAACCGAAATTTTTTAATTTTGTTCGTTTTCAAATGTTTTTGAATAAATTCATTAAAATTTTTTTTTTCTCATTCCGGTATCGACTTATACGAGAGTTTCCGATTTCTTACGGTTTTTCCCTCTGAAAGTGGGGGATCGACTTATACGCGAGTTTTTGATTTCTTACGATTTTTTCCTCTGAAAGTGGGGGGGGGTTCGACTTATACGCGAAGTCAACTTATACGCGAGTATATACGGTAGTGTAAAATCTAAAATCTCATATCACAGAAGTATAAATACAACATTTCACATGGAATGGACACATGTTTGTCTCATATTTCAATAAAATATAGGACAGGAAAAAATTAATAACCACTAACCACTTGTCCTACATAATGGATAAAAATGCACTGTCCTCACTCTCATATATATAATAGATGAGGGGTGATTGTTAGGTGAAACAAAAAATCCAGAAACTTTAGTGTACAGTGCCAATATAAATATATAATACATATTTATATACTACAGCACTATGCACATATTAACTAGCTACACAGCAAACAGGCATTAGTGCCTGTGCAGTTTAACTTTGCTTCTTTTCCTGAACAAAATTTTCTTTTGGTGTAGCTAGAAATCCTTCAGACATTGCATTTTTTGCAGTCAGGTTTTGCACTTCATATTACATATTATTTGGGTTGTCTATGGAGATAATTTCAGTTCTGGAAACCTACAGTGGTTTCTACTCCATTTCTAAATGTAGCTCATTTAATGTACCACATCTAATATAATCAAATAATCTTTTTTTATGATATATATTATTGGAAGTACTGCATGTAATATACACCCTAATTCATAAAGTATACAGTTTCCAGATGCTGTAAAACAGTAGCAGTTGAAGACACAGACCACAACTGCAAACCGTTAGGTAGATGTACTCATAAAGTTTGTGTACCGCTACTGAGAGAAGTGACATAGGCGATAACGCGCATGTCACGTGACTAGTCAGTCAAAATGGCAGTGTCTGCAGTGGAGGCGTTTTGTGTGTTCCTGTATTGAGCAAAACTGAATCTAACTCGTTGTGCAACGGCATTTTCGATCACGATTCAGAAAAAAAACGCCAACTAGAAAATCTATTTACGATTGGCAAAATTTGAAACTATAGGCAGTTTGTGCAAACTTAAAAGTCCAGGATGACCGCGTGTATCGGAAGAATTCGTCGATAGTGTTTGCACCGTCATTCAACGAAGCCCGGGAAAATCAATGCGGAGAGTGAGTCGTGAAGTGCAGATTTCACAGCCCACTGTCTGGAGAATTTTGAGAAAAGCTGAAAATGATTCCATACAAAGTGCAGGTGTTGCAAAATCTCAATGACCTTGACAAGACAAAGCGCTTTGAATTTTGTGCCGAAATGCAGCACCATTTTGAAAATGATGATTTTGACGATCACTTAGTTTTCACCAATGAAGATACATTTCACATGAGTGGTAAGGTAAACAAGCACAATGTTCGCTTTTGGGGAACGGAGAATCCCAGATTTACAGTGCAACACGTGCGAGATTCCCCTAAGGTAAATGTGTTCTGTGCTGTCCAAAAAGAAAGTGTACTGCCCCTTTTTAATGTTGTGTGTACGATAATCTAAGTTTAGTGATGGGTTTTAATCTAAGTTTAGTAACATTTTACAGAGATTTGCTCTGTTAAAATGGAGAGTATGATAGTGTACGCAAATTAATGTTAAGCTGTAATACTCCAATATTACTTTATATTACATATATTATGATGAAAACATACTTTCACCAAGGAAGGGCACAATTCCAAAAGCAATAAAAAATCCTTATATTTCTACAGTATTTGGAAAAGCAATACAAAATCTTTACATTTTAACGCCACTAAATAAAACATAAAAATTGCATGCCAGGTCCAGTTACATATCCTCCAGCTTTGTAATACATCTTGACTATACAATCTAAATCGGAAAATGCCTTTTCACCTGCAAACAAGCATACACCTTGAAATGTGACTTTTCCGAGAAAAGTGCTTGGAACACACATCACACTTGTGAGGCTTCTCACCTGTGTGAAGGAGAATGGGCTGTGAAAGAGGACTTTTCCAAGCAAATTGTTTGGAGCATACATCACACTGGTGAGGATTTTCCCCTGTGGGAATGAGTAAATTCTTCGAAAGATCACTTTTTCGAGCAAATTGTTTGAAGCATACATTACATTGGTGAGGCTCCCCCCCCCCCATCTAAAAGAGTAAATGCTTCAAAAGATAACTTTTTTGAGCAAATAATTTTTTGGAGCATATATCACACTGGTGAGGCTTTTCCTCTGTGTGTACGAGTAATACTTCGAAAGAACACTTTTTCGAGCAAATTGTTTGGAGCATACATGACATTGGCAACCCCCCCCTCGTGTGAATGAGTAAATGCTTGGAAAGAAAACTTTTTCGAGTAAATTATTTGGAACATAAATCACATTGGTAAGACTTTTCACCTGTATGCATACGCATATGCTCCAAAAGATGTGTTTTATAAGAATTTTTTATTATTTCAGAGAAGTTTCTATTAGAATTTTTACCTCTATTAGCACAACAAAATGTTATACTGTTCAGTGCCATTCTGTCAATCAAAATGGGAAATTAAGCTGGTCATATAAAAATTGACTTCATATACACGCTTTACTACTAACTGCTCTTCAGAAATTAAAGGAATTCATATTAAATGTTTCTCCGTTGCTTACCTGTGAAAAGAACTCCAGGAGGTGGTCGACCAGAATTGCTGTGACATCCGTAAGTTCAACAACGCACCATTTCTAAAAAAAATAACTTCAAATTTCGAAAATCAAACTTGTCATGTACGAAACCCAATGGCTCAAAACCACTATCAGAGGCTTAAGATGGCCGCCACACAGTCAGCATTGTCTGCTAAGAAAGCTTCAAGTTTGTGATGTCATACTTTCTCCCCGTATTCCTACCTCCATGAATCGCCCCCTCCCCAAGAAACCTATTAGTCACCATTTCATAGCATTTTCAGAAATGAACTTACGGTTGAATCTTAAATTCTTCTGAAACTCAAAAACTGGCTTTTCGGGTTTTGAATGTGAAAAAAACCTGGAATTCTGCACTACACCAGCATTACAAGAAGGTCTGGTAGGTAATAACTACAATACCTTTTTGCATGTGTGCAACACCTCCCTCAGTGTTCTGACTTTCAGAATTTCACAACAGATGTGATACTTGATAGAACTGGCAATCTGAAGACTTTCAAACCCATTAGTTTCAAATACCAGTATGCTTTCCATGAAACTAAGTACATGAGACAAAACTGATTATCATATGATAAAGTGCAACAAAAAAAATTAAAAAAAAAATTAAGGTACTGAAAAACACAAAAAAGAAGACTGACCTTCATTTTTGCTGCAGTTACAGAAATCTTTTGACGAATTAGATGGCAGTTCACGTTGGGTTGAACTTTGCCTCAATTCTAAAGGCGATAACATGTGGATCATTGGTGGAGGGCGGTGGATGTGGTGGCTGTGATGAAACTGAAGGCTTCTTTTTAGGCCTTTGGATTGTAGTAGGCCTGTTCTCTTCAGATTCATCACTCTCTACAGGAAAAGCTGTGCATCTAGGCCTTTTCTGTTCACGATCAGAGTACAAGTCGATGTCCGTGTTCATTTCGTACTCTGTCAAGGCTTTTGCAGCATTCTGGTATGAAGCTGTAAAGGTAAAAACTGCTTTGTTAGTCAAAATAACATCTGGAGAAAAAATACCATGTTGGTAAGACACACCTAAAAAATGAGTTTTAAATTGCAGAGGCAATGTAAAAGTTGTTTGCACAAACTGTGCCAAGAAACAAAACATCTTTCATAATGCATAAGCACATAATACAACATGACAAAAGCAGGGGAAAAATGGAATTATTTTGATTAAAAAAAGCCATCTTCTTGAAAGTTGGCATTTTAATTTAATAATATAGGTAGGAAAACCAATAGTAAACTAAGCACGGGTACTCTCTTGTTTACCTTTTCAATGCCTACACAACCAGACAATTTTGTTTTCTGTTAAACAAGAAATGCAAATACTTGCAACATTCAGTTCATTATAAACTGTAATATAAAATAACAGGATGCAAATAACAGTGATCACTCTGGCTTTTTTAAGTTTTTGCCAACTTATTCACCAAATTCAATTTTTTTCTCACCAAAGTACAAAAAGGTAATCACCAAAACTTTGCCCCCCCCCCCCATCTCCAAAATATTTTTTTTTGCAAATTGCAAAGAATGCGATCCGCAACGTGACCCCTGAAATGTTTAGTTTGTACCAATGTCAAAAGGGTGCATAACAGTATCAGTTCTACACCTTTATTATAAGTAATGCCCAGCATGTTAACCTTTAGGCCATCACGGCAGATTGTAGCTGTCTTTTAAATTTTTTACATTTGAAGTATTTTTTTTATTTACATTTTTGTATACATTGTTTACATTTCAGTATTTATTTTAAGTGAAGTGGGGAAATGTATTATTTAACAGAACTGTTGTAAAATAACAGAAGATAGTATAATATATGCAGGGCTGTAGCTACCTGGGAGGGATGGTATTACCAACAGCATAAAATTCATGCTTGGAGAGGCAATCGAAAATAAATGTGTAACTAAAGGTACTCACACAACATGTGGATACATTTACTGAAAATTGTAACTGAAAAAGAAAGCGCTACACTCTTCAGCATTTTATTTTTTGAAGGTTTTAATTTGCCATATTCAGTGTTATGCACAGATAACCAGGGTACAGAATAACTTACACAGTGTCATATCAGCTCTTCATACACATGAGAGAATTGTCCAAAACGATTTGAATGGAATTTTTCCAACTCCTACAATGACAGCTAATGTGTACTGTTGAGTTAAATATCTGATATTTATTAGTTCTGTGCTGGTTCGGTTTTTATTCTGCATTTCCAGGGCATTATGTGTTGTCAGCATTTATATAACTTTTGCATTTTACTTGTTATTCCCAGCCATTTGCCCTTTTGTATTTGCCTGGTTATTGCATTCTCAGTAAAACTGTCAAAAACCTGAAGGGCAATTTTTGAAGGATCATAATACTTCCGTAAAAAGGGGGTATGCGATGATAAAAATTGCATCCTGTTTGAGTTAAGTGTGGGACTTTTGAACTCAAAGCGGCATAGTTTCAAGTCTCGCCCTCCCAGCGAAGTAAAGCCTGTTTTGCTCCTGAATATACGGCAATACATTGATTACATTCTTCTAATACATTGGCAACGGAGTTATGTGAGTAGAGGTAGGATGATGATGGCTATTGGAAAGTAGTTCAATATGTGTATGTAGTGCCTCATAATAAATGGAAAATAGTGAAGTTAATCAGGTATGTAAGTTGTCCTGTATTACCACTAACACATTTAGTAGGTTAACAAGTGTACTATACATACCACACACACACACACATATATATATTGTGTGGTATGTATAGTAGACTTGTTAACCTCCTAAATGTATGTATGTATGTATATATATATATATATATATATATATATATATATAATAAAAATTGGAAAGGGAGTGAGACAAGGTGACACCATATCTCCGAAGCTCTTTAATGCCACATTGGAAAATGTCTTTCAATCACTGAACTGGGAAAACAAAGGGATAAAGATTAATGGAGATTATCTAACCCACCTTCGTTTTGCTGATGACGTAGTCATTTTTGCAACTACCCCATCAGAGCTGCAGAGTATGATCCAGGAACTTGCTGACAAGAGTAAAGAAGTGGGATTAAAAATGAACTTTCAGAAGACAAAAGTGATGTTCAATGCTTTTACAAGAAATGAAGATTTATCGATTGATGGAGAACAACTGGAGATAACAGATACGTATGTTTATCTTGGACAGCAGATATCAAGTGAGGGTCACATTGATGAAGAAATTAATCGGCGTACAAAACTTGCTTGGAGAGCTTTTGGAAGAAACAGCATAATTTTCAAGAGCAATATGCCATTATGTCTTAAAAGAAAAGTGTTTGATCAATGCATCCTTCCAGTGCTTACGTATGGTGCAGAGACGTGGACCTTAACTAAAAGAGACATACAACGGCTGCAGACAACTGAAAGAAGCATGGAGAGGTGCATGCTTGGTATAACCAGGAGAGATAAGAAGAGGAACTCGTGGATCCGAAAAATGACGAGAGTGGAAGACATCATGATCAGAGTTAAATCCCTGAAATGGCAATGGGCTGGACATACTGCCAGAAGGACAGACCATAGATGGACAGCCGAAATTTTAGATTGGATTCCAAGGGACAGGAAAAGACCCAGAAAAAGACCACATGGGAGATGGGTGGATGAAATTCGTAAATATGCGGGAGTGACATGGAGGAGACTGGCACAAGACAGACCGTTGTGGAGGAAACTTGGGGAGACCTTCGTCCAGCAGTGGATTGATAATGGTTGACAATGATGATGATGATGATATATATATATATATATATAGTGGCTTTTCTGGTATCAGTGAACGACTAGGAAAACCCACAGGGAGATCCTGATGAAGGCAAACTGGTTTTTTCAGTTTCATTTTATTTTTATTTCTATTTTTCCATGTTGCTGACTTCACAAAAGATTTTTTGTTCCATATTCCTTTGTTGTTGTTTCATAACTCTATAATTCGCTAATTCCTTCAGTCTGCTGCATATTGTGCAACCAAGATATTAGCTTTGTAATTTCGTAGTTTTGTTTCATTGTATTTCAGTTAATTCTTTGGACTTCAGTAAAAGTCTTAAAATTTTCTCGTGTTTTTAAATATTTATTATATATATATCCATAGTAGTAGAATGTAGGCGTATGCGGATAGTTTCCAAATTATTAGGGGATTTTGCAGATAGTTTTGCTTGTACATTAAAATAAAAAATAATTAGAGCAATTAAAACACTTACTCAAGGCTTTACTGATATTAATATACTTAAACTATTTTAACTTTAAGAACTTTAAATTATTTTTAACATTTTCTATGATCTTTTGTTTTTACAGAAGTTTCTGGCCTCTGGGTTTTATCAAGGCCTGTTCTCGATCAATAGGATCTGCATCAAAAGTTCCGTTTACACTGAAAGAATTTAAGTTTTATTGGCAGGTTCCTCTTGGAGCTGCCAGATATTAAATTCAAATCTTTTTCTTACGTGTTTTGTAAGTCTTCTACTTTAGAATTTTGTTGTTTAAAATGCTATTATAATTCTTGAAGGTTCACTAATGGAACTGTTTTGCTGGATATCAAAACTATAATTAGTCTAGTTTTTTTATGAGGTTCATTAACCAATATTTTAATATTTTGCCATAAAGATCCATTTCACACACATTGCTGCACATTCAATTACACTGTATGTACTTATGTTGTTCTCATTGGAATCTAATGTTCTAATGATAATATATTATTTTATTAATGTCTTTAATTATCATATTCTATTGTTAGTGTTTCGCTCTTCGCCAATTTGTACCAAGTTTCCTGTTTCAATTGTGTATGCAGATACATTTTCTTTTTAAATACAACTCTGATTACATCTATGAAGGAACCCATTTAGTGTCCTGCGTGATTGTTCTTCACGAACACCAACACATGGCATTGCAATATTGATGTTCGTATAGGTGTTTCCAACATGGCTTTTTCATTTTGCCATTCATTGTGACTGGGTATGTGAAAATGAAATTATATAAAATTCCTTATGAGAATGAACCTTTTTAATCACTTTCCATCCATATCAATCTAGCAAGTTATCAACAGGGGGTAAAAATGCCTCTGAGTAGAACATTGCAACAGTTAACTGGCACGTCAGGGCTTGAAAAATACCTGAAAAGTTACATGCTCAGCTGGGCTAGTGCAGAAATTTTTTACTTGCCACATATAAAAAAGCTGGATGCTCAGGAAATTTTATCTTTTAAGATAAAAAATCAGAACTCTCATTTTTTTTAAGTTAAAAACTAGGGACATTTTTTACATGTTTTGCATTCCCGTTTTAAGGGTATGTATTCAAAATGTTCCATGCACAAAAGCGTGTATGTCAAGTTTTAAAATAATGCTGAAATTGTTATGAAATAGTATGATGGTGTAATTAATATTTTAGAAATTTAGTAATTCTGCCATGCTCCTTTCGTTGAAGTTTTTACCCTTTGTCACTAAACACCAGATGCTGGTTCCATCGCTGAAGTAGGCATCCAGTTGCTGACTATAAACATTTGAGTAAAACTACATATGGTTTTAATTTTAGAACCTGGAGCACAATAACTAAAAAGTGCTTTTTTCTGTCATTGGCACTCTGTTACAATAATGCAACTTCCAGTGATCAGCAATGAAATGAAACACAGCATGCAACAACTATTTTTTCTTGTAGAAGAAAATTCTATGAAACACCGCATGCAACGACTATTTTTTTCTTGTAGTAGAAAATTATATACCAAACTTTATTTTTAAATTTAGTTGCCTGGACCGAATCCTTAGAAAATCAATTGTATACTTACTTGAATAATGTGCCACTTTCACTTTGCACAAAATCCAGCTGTCTTCTTCTGGTGTAGACCTCAGTATCACATGCTTTTGGACATTCCGTGTTGGCCACCAGCAAAATACTTCTTCTTCTTCTTCTTCCAAAACCCACGCCAGAGGGACCACAGCCACTTTCCCATTTTCATTAGGGAACTCAACAACACAATACATGTACTTATTCCTGTAATGATAACACCTTTGAATTTCATGTATAATGATCATTCAATCCAGAAGTCCCAAACTTTTATTTCTCTTCCTAATGTATCATTGCAATTGATTCCTAATTATAAAAATTAATTTCTTTGGAAGTGGAGGGGGGTCATGGTAAAAACACAAAGCAAATCCATTGCGAGTACACATGACGAGAAAAAAAAAAAGGACTTGTCAAGGTTATTTTTTTTTAAAACTATACAAATTTTTCACAAAAACTGAAACGCAATTTTAAAGTATTTTTTACAAGTAACTGCAGATGTGAGGGAGCAAAATGGTCAGAGACAAGGAATATACATAAAGAAATGAAACAGTACATGAAAGGAAAAATAAAATAATGAAAACTAGGGAAAACTGCAAAATAACCAGTGTATGGCAATATTACAGATAAGAGCACTAGATTTCAAAAATAAAGAAATTTTCAAGGATACAAAAAATGTTCAAGGATTTTCATCAAAAGCCCTACTGTTTGTGAAAATTGAAACACCAAGAACTTTGCTGTTCAAATGAAATTTACATCACAAATTCCTCATGTTACAGGAGAAAAATGATAGATTTCTTGAGCTGTACAAGATTTTTACGCTGCAAAACTCAGTATCGTGTGAAGCCATCTCGAGCAACAATAACAGTCTCTACACAGATATTCATTGAATGGAAGAGGTTTTTGATATCGTCCTGGGAAATAGCCTGCCAGGCTGCTTGTATGCGAGACCAGAGTTCATTTGTGGTGATTGGTGGAGGTACTTGACAGGCCAGTTGCTAAGCTACCATGTCCCACATATGTTTGATTGGGGATATGCAGGCTGAACACGTTACCTTTTGGAATGGGAGGACATTTTTATTCAAAAAGGGCACGAAAAATTTGCACGAAAATAAATATGAATACTGTATTTAAATATTACAGTTTGAGAGTTTATATGTGCAAAACTTTAAGAAAGATTTTAGTCTGCTGGACATTTTTACTTATATTTTTAACTGGAAGAGATTTTCTTCAGTAGATCAAGTTTATTTAACAAATATTTGTGAAATTCTGAGCATGAAATGTCTTTCAAATTGCATTTAACTAGCTGTATACTCCTCACTGATTAAGAAACTTGAATTATAAACAATTCGTGTAGTCACAGCAATGAGACTCAAAACACACCAAACAAGCAGGATGAGCTCACTGTTTACAGGAATGCATTGCATGGCAACATCCACATGTGATGAATGACAGTCTAACATGCCCTTGTGGGTTATTTCTGCATTGTTGACTCACAAGTGACTCATTGCTATAAGACTGCAGGAATAAACTGACCAGGAGGCGAGGCCCGAGGAAGTACATGTGCAATAATACAAAAATGAATGAATACATTTTAGAGGTGGCTTGATAGGATGTAGGATTACAATACAAGAATTTGATCAAAATGTATTTGAATTATTCCTTATTGAAAAGCTGGCCATTTAGGCTGCTTCCCTTAATGTCTGGAAGACAGGAGGACATGTCCTCCAAAAGCCAAACATCTGATCACCCTTGACATATCAGCCGAACACACAGCCAGGGAAAAAGCAGTATCTGTTGTTCATGGATGAGGTCTTGGACATTCCATGGGTGACATGTTGCTAAGCACCATATTCCTGCTGAGCTATTGTGCTAGGGCAACTCTGAAGGATGGGTATCACTATGTGTCTGAAACAACCCTGATGTATCACTGGCTGTTAAGAGCTCTCTCAAGTACATATCGTGTAAGTTTTAAGCTAATACCAGCAGTTTTTCATGGTGTTGCAATTTTCACAAACAGCAGTGTATTTGGCATGTATACCTTTCTGCACCTACTGTTGTAAAGGTATACAAGCTAAAAATGACTTATAGGGTAAAACAACTGCCTTTGCGGAAATATGTGTTGCCGGATAGACTGAGATTGTGTCAGATAAATTTTGAATAGAATAAAAGTGAAGATTTCCAAGATCTTGGGGGTAATGGTAGAAACTACATTTTTTCTTGAATTCCATTCCTATGATGAAAATTTCATTATCTTCTGATAAAATAAAATTCACTATTTGGATGACCTTCCCATTTGTAAGGTAAACAAAGGAATCTCTTTTAGTAATGGACAATTTGAAGGATGGGCACTCTATGGATGAAAAGTGTATTCCAGGTACACCACCACTTGGTCTTGTATTGTGTGCTGTCCTACTAGAAGAAACCACTCTAAATTCTGCTTTATTTGTTTGCCTCCCTGCATAAACATTTCTTTGCCTTCTCAAGTGTGCACTTTCTGCCATCCTTTTGCAGACTTGTTGTAGAGGAAGGTTAGGTTTATGTAGCATACGTTTTAAAGTATGCATGAAATTCTCAAAAGGAAATGCACTAAATGAGTCTATTGGGCCTAGCTTCTTAACATCCTCTGAAATGTGCACTAGAGAATGTACATTGTATATGACAAACTCCTGGCCATAAAGTTCTTTGGCTTCTTGAACAAACATGATCAGAAGGGAGTCAGCATACTCAATGAGCTGTAAATTAGAATTTTTACCAGCCAAAATCTTAACTGCCACAAAAAGAAGTAAAAAATGACAGAAATACTTCTTTTCTAAAATATCCCTTAGGAAAACTGGCCCAAGGTACAAAAGGAACTGCCTAAATTCAGTAGCTTTCCAGTTTTCCAAATCATTCAGTGATCTTGGTTTTCTGTTGAACTCAGATGGCCAATAAATTTGGGCCTTAGCCATCTGGTCATTAAGCAAACTACGACTCTGGGAAGACAATTTGCCAAGGAGAGAAGGCCCTTTTCCTTTCCATGTTAGAAGAAGTTTCCTCATGACTCCCAAGTAAACCAAGTGCATTGCATCTTGAGGAAACCTGGATACCAGCCCAACATCTACATTAACTAAAGGACTTATGACTTTATGGTGGGCAGGTTGAGTAATTTTATCAAAAGACTCATCAGATCGTGTTTCTGCACAGCAATCAGGAAACGTTGTCCGATTCTTGTATCGTACACCGTGCTGATCACAGCGGTCACATCCATAAAATGCATTATGTGACACAGTGCCTTTCACGAATGCTCTGGCAGGTGCATCGCACGTAAATGCTCTAACAGCTACATGGTATTGGTGGTTACCGTGGTTTAAACCATTTTGTTGAAGTTGCTGTAGGTCAGCAACAAATGAAGAGAAGAATTCATCTAAAGGTGGTTTAGAAGGACCGCAGAATAGAGAAACAATGAAAGGTCTTTTTGACCAATCTTCTTCAACAAAACATAAGATGGGCCAGAACTGCTTACTGCTGCTTCTATAGAGAGGCAAACCATCTACATTGAAGTTCAAGTTCAGAACATCTCCTGTAAATTGAACTGTCTCCAGAACATCAACGATTCCTTTTCTCAAACCAAAATGGTGAAATTCCCCGACTCCCATATTCTGTACTTCTACTGCCCTGGGACTGTTTAACAGAGTAACAGCAGTAATGGGTAAGGAAGGATGCCACTTCCGTAAACCTTTTAAAAGATTTGTCAGTGCTTGCATTGGCACTCTACTGCTGACAAACCAGTTTCTTAAAAATTCTTCAATAGATGGTTCTTCATCCATGTCCTTACAGTTAGGAGATACATTTTCAGAAATGCTCGTACGGGAATACCCATCCCCAAAACATAAATTTGCATAGCTAAAACTGTTCATCGATGAAGTATCATATTCATCACTGATTTCATTCTGTGAAATACTACTACTGGATGAGCTTTCCAAGACATGGGAAGTACTTGGCAGTTGGGATACTAATAAATCAGTTGAGGACAGTTCTGCACATTTCTGGTCCAGCAACATCTCTTTCCTTTCTTTACAAATAATCTTATATGCTTGCCTTCGTTTCCGCTTTCGAATAGTGTCAGAATCCCTCCCTTTGTTGTACAAATCAACCCTAAAATTCAAGGAAAAATACCAGTCAGGTACCCTCACCCACAGAAAAAAAAATATGAAAGAGGATTTGAAATAATACATTTGAGCATGGTATAATGATAAGTATATAAATTTGAAACAAAGATTGATGCATTGCCCCCTGAAAATATAACACCTCATTCATCTCAGAAATTTTGTAGTAGTTATGCCATTCAAACCGTGGGTTGTCCATTCTCAAGGACAAGGGCACAGGCTAGACATACAGTATTTGTGGTTCAGTTTCTCTTCACTGTTGCAGTGGTGAGCAACAATATTGTTTTCTAACACTGTTTACAAATTGGTGAAGCAACAACAAAGGCTTGCGCCCTCAACCACATTACTTCTGATGGTATTAGTTATAATGAACTTCATAGGGGTTTTGTGAAAAATTCAAGTGTGATAACTTCTGTCACACTGTTTCACCATTACAGGTGTTGATGGGTAATGCTTTGTTGGTGAATGTGGTTTCACAGTTGAGTTGATTCGTTTCAATTTTTTTTATTGAGTAATGAATTCATGAGACAAGTTCAAATCCCCTAGAGATAATTTAAAGATGGTTGGTTATTAACCACCACCAAGCACTTTTCGTGCTACCCTTAGAACTAAATTGTCCGGGCCAATATCCAAACACTTCCTTAATTTGCAATTATTTTCACCCGTGGATCAAAAATGTTCCTGATACATGGGTGAAAATAATTACAAAGTAAGGAAGTGTTTGGATATTTGCAGTTTTTAACAATGGTTAAATAACAAAACAGGTTACGGTGGAATTCCAGAAATGAACTGTGTTTAATGGGTAGATTACTCTTACATCAGCTGATTAATTTTATATGGGGTGAAGTATAGTGTTCTGTTTAGGCCAACAACCCTATAAGAAAGTGTTAGAATTCGTATACTATTAGAAATGGTGTGTCCTAAGGGGTCTGGTTCATTTGCCCGACGTTTACTTCACTGAAGGGTCACTTGACCGAAAGATCGCTTGATCAAAAAGTTCACTTGGTCGAAAAGTTCATTTCATCGAAAGGTCTCTTTACCTAAAAGTTCATTTCATCGAAAAGACATTTCACCGAAGGGTCAGTTTATCAAAAACTTTGGATTTCATTACAGGATCTGTTGAAGCGTGGTGCAAGTTCGGCAGACAGACCACCAAAACGTTAGGAGATTATTCTCAAATTGCGCTTTTGCTTTCTCCGTGTAACAAAGAATGCAAAGATTTAGTTTTAAGAAAAAAAAATTTTTTTTTTTTTTTTTCAGACAATAGGCCTCGGCTTAAGCCTTTTTAGCAAATTTTAATCATGTTCATAAGGTTTACATAAAAAGTTACTTTACATTTTATGTAATGCTTATGAATATGAGTAGGGTTAAAATCTCTTAAAATGTCCTGTATCTAGGGCTATGGTCAAAAAAATTAATGTTTCGTGGTTGAGTAAAACAGGAACATTATTTACTTGATTTGCTACAAAACCTTGTGAATATGAGCTCGGAGAATTAAAATTTGACAAAAAGGCACAGATCTAGGCCTTATTAATTAATGTTATATTTCGAGAAACTTACTCATGGGGGTTTCATAGAAATTAAAAGTGTATTTTTATACAATCCAATAATGTTTAGGTGGCCAGTTTTTCAAAAACCAGCACCACACTCTAACAGATCTCTTACAACAAAATTATAAGTTTTCGATAAACTGACCATTCGGTGAAATGATCTTTCGATATAATGAACTTTTAGGTAAAGTAATCCTTCGGTGAAATGAACTTTTCGATTAAATGTCCTTTCGATGAAATAAACTTTTAGGTGAAGTGACCTTTTGGTGAAATGTACCTTTCGATCAACTGGTTTTCGGTCAAGTGACCTCTCTATCAAGTGAACAATACCCGTCTTAAGATATATTGTTAAAAGTGGTGTGTCCTACAATGATAATGTGAGTATATGTGTATTTCACACATTAATTTTGCAAAGTTAAAAACCCTAAGAGAAATTTTAATTGTTTTTATTTTTACAATGAAATGTCACAGAAAAAATAATTGCACATCTTTCAGCTGCGCCTAATAACGATGGATGGACCACGGGCATCCATCCATCGTTATGAGGACTCGGGGACACACACACCCCAATATTTTGCCAAATAGGGAACACCAAGGGACAGGCTACATTGGCATGGATTATTTTTTTACAAATAAATTAAAACTTTGAGAAAATGTTTTACAAATCAATTAAAAACTTGAGAATTTCTTATTACTGTACTAAATACACTAATACGGCTCGCCGCAACGGTGGCACAGTGGTCAAGGCGCTGGCTTCTGACCATTTGTGCGAGAAGGGTCCGGGTTCGAATCCCAATGAGGCATGGATGTTGAGTTTGTTTTATGGCACTGGCTGTCTCCCTTCCCTGGAGTCAGTGGTCCTAAATTAGAGACAGGAGACTACTTTATAGCCCATTGAGTTGCTCACGGTGGTCATTAAATATCCAATAAAAAAAAAACATACGGCACTTAACCGCGTAGAGTTGTGCTATGTCCACCAGAGCATAGTCGATACTGTTGAGCTGGACAAAGATTTTCATATCAAACAGGGACGGGGAGGAGGAACGTTTTTCGATCAGTTTGTGATTAAATAGAAACTATACACTTATTATGTTCCTGCTTCTAAATCAAGCTTGTGTAGAACAAGATTTTATTCTATAAACTAAGCATACATATGAAATGTCATTAAAGTATAGGTGAAAAAATTTACTTTAACTGAATAAATACATTGTCAATACTCACCTTTGAAAGAGTTCAATTTAATGATTTTACCCCTAATTACTCCTACAATACAGCTGACAAATTCTGGTTATGGCATCAATGAAGTATATCTAAAGGTGGATAAATTACAGGGTGGTTGAAAGGGTAGCTCACAAGTAAAAATAATGCATTGCTTTATAGTGAGAAAAAAAGAGAGTTGGGAAGGTAAGGTAAGATATATCTGTGCCCCCCCCCTAATAATTAGAAGGCGATCATGCCTATGGATGGACTATAACAGTGTGAAGCAGAATGCAATGGGACACAACTGGGAACTTAAGTGTGGTGTCAAACAAAATATTATTTAACAAAAACATGCCACCAGAGTGAAGCAGTACAAAAGAAAAAAGAAAAAAAAGTAATGAACGGCACAGTTACAACAAAATACTTTTCAAACACAATTCTAAAATGCACACACAAAAAAACTATTATTCCTAAAATTCGTGGTCATGTCTGTATCAGAACTGAGTATTGAAGATACACACTGTTATACAAAAAAAGCCAGAAACTTACGAAAACAATTCAAGCGCGCAAGTTAGTGCTAATTTTCAGAAATTCGCCAAAGTTTTTAAAATTATGTATTGCTGTTATCGGAGTAAAATAAAAATATTCAGTACAGGTATAAGCAAACGGGCCCTACCTATGAACTTTGAAACGAAAGCGCCTCAAAAGTACAGAATGTTGTGACGGTTCCTCTTATCTCAGCACCTTAACTAGATAACTTTTGTTAAAACATCGCTGTCTATGAAATGCCAAAGAGAAAATGTTCACATTACTATATACTACAATAAAAATAAATCGATAATCTGCACTCGAGCAGAACAAATTTTGGCAAGAAGCATGACCCACCTTTAAGCACTAAATTCAGATATTTTTAGATTGAAACTAACATTGTTGTTAAGAACATGGGGATTAAAACATATAATGACATTACAAACAAACAAACAAAAAAACCCCCTTACCTTTCATTTACTTGAGCCATTGTAGCGAAGAACACCGATAGAAACACAGACAATGTCGTACTAGCAGTCGTCAACAGCAAAAAGTCAAACTAAAACGGTAACACAATGCTTTCGGGCATGCGCAGTCCCGCGCTCGCACTTCCTGTTAGGGTTGTTTTGGTTTGCCAGTTCCGCCCCACAGTGGCGCTACGTTGCAGGCCCATAATTCACAGAGATGCTGCAGGGCCAATAGTGGGTAACTGGAGGCAGCCAACTGATGGCGCTGCCACCAACGGACCGCTGCCGGTCCATAAGCGGCAAATTTCAGCCATCAGTGACCCATCACTGCCAGCTGTTGGCCAGCAGTTTCCCAGCACTTGTGTTTTTGCTGAGAAATGATGAATGATAGGTTCTCAAAAAAGTCCCTAATAGTTGTGTGTGAAAAAGTACAGTAATTGTTCCTACTCTGATGTGCAGCAGTGAAGGAGGAGTACTGCAGATGAAACATAGGAGTGATTTGTGAGCTGTAGAGATGTGTTACTTATGGGGGTGGGGGCAAGATATGTTTTGATCATGTGAGGAATGAAGATATTTTGTAGATGAGTAGTGTGAAGCAAAATATTGTTTGTAAGGTGGGGACAAATATTCTTGGGTGGTTTGGAGAATGAGTGGTGAGATGATTACTAGGAGAATTTATTCTGCACAAGTGACAGGAAGAAAATGTAGAAGATCAAGGGAGGACCAGATTCAGGAAGGAGTTCCTGCATGAGAAAAAGAGAATAAATGTGAAGTACAAATGGTCTTGTGTGTGATGGATGTCAGTGAAGCTCAAGTTGTGAGCTGAGATCACTGTAAATTCAGATGTTTGATACATCAAGAGTAAATAAAATGTAGTTCCATCAGTTTTAAACTTTAATCCAGCAGATAAGCTCTCATCAAGAAACTAACCTATGGTCTTAGAGAACAGCTTAGTGATATATATGCATGTAAAGAGAAAATCCCTCATCTACAGCAAGTTGAATATAACTAGAGGTGAGAAATGAGTACTTATTTTTGTGTTGTTTTGGTGTTAATAAGTGAAACATTAAATGCTATATCCCATTTGAGTTCAAAACTGTAAATTTTTTTTTTAAATCTGCTGACTTCCTTAATTTTAAGGATAGACTCCACCAATGAGCATTTAAAATGCAAAAAAAAATGATATGATATCGAAGATAGCTCCTCAGGTGTTTTAGACTTGATAAAGAATACTTCAGATATTTATTGTGTACAAGTTTTTAATGGAGATGAAAAATCCAAAGAAATGGACTGAGAACTGGAAAAAATGCTTGAAGTGGTGTGTGTGTGTGTGCGTGTGTGTGTGCGTGTGTGTGTGTGCGCGCGCGCGCCCATGAGCATCTAAAGTTGTTCCCGAATGTGTAGAAGCTTGATTCACCATAAGCAGACACATGTCCCTAATTTAGGGCGAGTGGTTGCAGGAAAGATAAGACAGGAACAACTTTATGTATTTTACCACTTGGTAGGCACATTTTCCATGATTATTTAGATACTGAGTAGTTTCCATGACATTTAATGAACATTTCATGACTGAATAGATTTTATTCATGACATTTAATAAATAGATTTCTTGACTGAATAGATTTCATGACATTTAATTGCTAAAACCTGGAAAGAGCGACATCTTTGTTTATTCACTGACGCCACATATTTGGAGGATTTTCACATTTAATGAACAGTGCTTCTTATTTTGAAAATTTGACTGTTTTCTAGCAGTTTCTGAGGAAGAAGTAATCTTTTTGTATGAGAATTTTCCTGATATTGATGCTGAATCAGTTGTAGCAGGTATAAAATCATATACAATTTTTGCAAACTTGATCAAATGTAAAACTGATGGGCGCAATGCAAGGTATTCATATTATCTGAGCATTGTTGTTTCAGCTAATATATTAATATAGTCTTTAATGGTAGTCTAAGAACTTCCTTCTTTCAGCTAGTGTCAAACAAACATTTGGCACAATGTATTGCCTTCTAATCAAACCAAGAACCCATATTTATGAGTACAAATGCAATTTTTACATTGCACATTTATTAGATTTCAGCGGGAAAAGAATTTTGAAAAAAGTAACTTTGTATACTGTAAAGAAACACTAGAGAAATCAAATGAGGAAGAGCACTGCACATTAAAACTTTTCTGGACAACAGAATTTTGTTAATGCCATTCCGTTTAAGAATAACAGTTTTCAAAAAAAAAAAAAACATACGTTCACAGTTTTTATCAAGAGAGAAATAGACATAATGACAAAATGGATAACACTTGGCAAATTAGGCCGAAACCTGTTAACAAGGTTTGTTGTATTTTCAGTTTTTTTTTGTTTTTTTTTTTACAAAAAAAAAAAATTATATATGTATCTACAGTGTATATGCACACTAACTTTGAAATAATATATTTTCATGTATGTGTGCAAACTTTTTCAAAATTGCATTAAAAAGCTCCAGCCATTTACCTCTCAACAATATTATGACTTTGCAGAACATTCTGCATTAGAAATTGCAATAATATGCTGTGATTACAGGCTAAGGGGGTAATGTTTCAGACAGAAGTAACCCAGTGATTTTGTTTTAGACATTTTACTCCGCTTTTGTACTTAAATAAACATTTCGAATAATGGAGAAACCTTAACATGTGTAGAATAATCAAATCAATGAGACTTATTTACCCAATTGCCTGTGGTTTACTGGTCTTCCATGTAGCAAAATATTTCTTCCACAAATTCCATTTCAAGTGTGTTTTTTTATTCATATATATTCTTTAAAAAGATGTTGAGTGTGCTTAACAGGAAAGTTGACATCTAATTTGTTTACTTTCAAATGATAACCAAAACCTTCAAATATCGTTGGTGACAGTTGATACTATCCACAGCCAGCCCCCCCCCCCCCCCCATTAGTGGAAGGGGAGTGCAGATGTTATATAAACACAAAAGTGCACAACACTTTTATGATTGCTTTTTGACTCATTTTGTCTCGCTGTATGAACAATCTTGCATAGGTAGCAATGTTAAGTACAGAGAATCATGATAACATGTTTTGTTAAAAAAACAGTTTCCGCGTTTATGTTCTGTAAATTTATGAGACAACTTCCAGCCCTTTGGCCACTTTCATCCCATCTGTGCTCTGCCCCTTCATTAAGAAATGCAACAAGGGGCATATATAGATTTTTTCTGAGGGCGTGCCAATGAAATGAAAAAAATTAAATCCACCAGAACAAAATAAAAGAATGAGAATAGAAAAAAAAATTTGTAACGTAAATTAATGAATTTTTTATTAAATTAAGCATTTTTGTTTCCAATGTAAGGCACATTTTAACAATAAATAAAACACATTTAAACACTTTCGGGGGGAGTGGGCATAAATATATGCCCCCTTACATTACATAAATGTATAAAATATATAATATAAATACGCCCTTACATTACCATGGCTACGATGTAAACAACCCTGATGTTGGCTTTCCAGCTCAGCATACAAGATATATTTTTAGCGAATTTTTATGAATTATAAAAACGTAAAATGTTAATTCCGCTGTCGAAAATATTTATTTACGTTACAACACAACGTAAAAGGGCAAAATAAAAGCACTAAGTTTTTAACGAGTTTTAAAGTCGTAAAACCCATGGCGTCGGTCTTGTAAAAAAACGTTAAATATCAATTCCGCTATCAGAAATAATTATTTACACAACAAAACGACTGAAATGGCAAAATAAACGCACTACGTTTATTTCCAAGTACAACGACCGTCTTGTAAAAGGTACGAAGTTAGTAATATACAGTACTTTTCTGAGATATCACTATTTTAATGGTATTAACAAAACTTGATTGCAGCTATATTTTCAAGCTGCAGGATATTTTTATACTCTTAGATCGTTTTAAGAACCCTGGAACTAGAGTATAAATTTCGTGTTTTAGAAAGAAAAAATTACTATGAAAATTCCTTGTTACTTAAGTTATACAATTATTTTATGTGAATCGTGTGATTTCTATCATTTCCGGATAACTCTGTAAGGAATAGTTTATGTGTATTTATTTATACACACTTTGGCACTGTATTCAATAAAACAATACAGATTTGCAAATGGCGCCGCAAAGAAGCTTTATTTAGTATACTGGCTGAGATTTGTGCGAACGAGCCAACAGCCAATACTTAGCACAACATCGGATCGGATTCAGTGATAACCCTGATGCAGTATGCAGTGAATAAACCGAAATATCAGTCTTATTGAGATCAGAAGTATTGAAAAATATCGAAAAATCAATCCGATATATTGATCTTTAAATACAGATATTTTCGATTCAATATATCGGTCTCAGAAATATTAAAAGATATCATACTTTTGAAAATATCGCCCATCCCTTCGTCTTGGTGAAAAAACGAGCACGTACCGTAAAATCACGTGACGACTCGCTGACCAATAGCAGAACGCGACGCATGCCGCATTCCTTTTCTGTCATTATCGTTCATTGGCTAACCCGTGCCTCTTAGCAACGCCCGTAAAATTACGGTTTTGAACAGTTGTCCTACATATCCATGCCCGTTAAAATACGGGCATCGCCTTGAAACTGCAGAAACGAGCCTTGATCGTAAAAATACACGGGCAACAAGACTTTTTTTACGGGAATTTTTAACAGTGTATGCAGTGGACGTACACACTCCGTAGCTTTAACTGCATAGTCCGGTTAGCTTTGCCTCGAGCATAGTTCTAGTGTGTTTGTTGAATGTGTGTTTTGTGGCTGGAGCCATTGAGTTTTTTGTTTTCTTTTATTCTGTTACAGACGACTTTTCTACTGTGTTGTAAGATGTGGAACTGGAAGAGATTCTTCATTGAAATTGGTAGGGATGAGGCTACGTGTCTTTCGTGATGTGAAAGCCAAGGATTGCTATCAATATCATGATGTTCAGAGGGTCACCCAATGACTCTCAAGTGGATATGTATTATCGTTTTGGAGAATTGAGGTGTCGGAAGAAGCACGTTTCAGGAAAGGATGAATTGTGTTCCCGTATACTTGAAAAGTGGTACCATGATGCTCATATTGCTCTTAATAGCGTAATTATTCTAGTGTATTGTTTCGCCAAGGGATTGCTCGGCTATACTTCGTATCTGGCCTGCGCCGTCTGCTACAACAGAGCTAGTGCCGAAAGGTGGCGCTTCCGCTGCTTCGCAGCCGAGGCTGGTAACCAGGGCCGGATTGAGATCTTGCGGGCACTTGGGCGAAATTTCATTGCGGGGCCCAGAGCAAAATTTCATTGTAGGCACTAAAAAAATCTCATATTTTAATAAAGTCGTTTCTGAAAATTACCGTTCGTGAGGAAGACACACGAACACTACCGTAAAGACAAAATGATTATCTGAAAGAAGTATTTGGTTTAAGCTTAAGAAAAAGACCATAATACGAACTGAAAGTTCAGACAGAGAGAGAGAGAGAGAGAGGGATAGAGAAAGAGAGAGGGAGAAAATAGAGAGGGAGAGAGAGAAAAAGAGAGAGAGGAAGGGAGAAAAAGAGAGGGAGAGAGATAGAGAAAGAGAGAGATAAAAAAGAGAGAAGGAGAGAGTGAAAGTAAAAAGTGTTAAAATCTACGATTTTCTTTCCCGGGAGAAGAGGTTTAGGTTGCATTGTGACTCTTATAAGAGCTTATTCACAAAATGATAAAAAGATACCTGCTTAGAGAATATTTTCTCATTGCAAATATTTTTGTATAGGAAATATTATAAGAATCCCTCTAAAATAAATTGGTATAAACAGTTTTTCCCCTGGTACACATGTTTAGTGATTGATTTTTAATGCACAGTGGAGTAACTGACAAATTAGTGACATTCTAAACTTTTATACGCGTTCATATATGAAAGTTGCCTTTTTTTTTCTTTTCAATTTCTTGTAATGTTGGAAAAGTGGCCTCCATATGTAGTCCGAAAGTAACTTGGATGTTGTTCTTTTTTTCCCCTTAAATTTAAGTATCAGGTTTTCACACAGATTGTTGGATATATAAAAGTAGGGGACCACAAAATGATGAAATGTAATTTGCTATTTCATGAATGCGGAAAAGATTAATGTTGTTAAAAAAAACATTTCGAATCTGAAAATTTCAGTGTCCGTACGACGAAATGGGGGATAACGTATTCAAAAATGGGGAGATTGACAAAATATTTCAAAAATATATTTTTATGGGGCCTTGCGCCCCAAAAGTTACACAAAAAAATGTAGTTAATTTTTTTTTACAGAAAATTATTTTGTTTTCTAAACTGCGGGGCCCGGGGCGACAGCACTGGTTGTCCCTATGGTCCAGCCGGCTCTGCTGGTAACTACGTTACGTCACCGCCGCTTGCTCCATGCGTGCAGTCCGTTCGCTTACTTTTGTTGCCCCTGATTATATAAGTTCTGATTCATGTTTCTTCTGTTGTTCTTTCTCCTTGCGTTTGTACCATGTGGAATTGAAGCGCTTTTTCCAAGAAGTTGCCCATGATGAGGAGACGTGTTTCGCGGTGTGAGCGACAGCGATTGATACCAACCAGTAGAACATGTTTAGAAGGTCATCCAATGACTCTCAGAGTCGATAGGTCTCCTCGTTGTGGACAATTCAGGTGTCAGAGTAATCACGTTTCAGGTAATCGAAAATTCGTCAAAGGTTGAAGTTACCACGTCCATTGAGGCAGTTCGCGACTGGTATCGGTGTTATAGATAACTAATTGGTGTCCCTTCAAAAGCAAATCAATAGGGGAAATCAAAAATTCATTTGACAGACCATATTCTGGAATGTTTTTTCCGACGGCATTGTATTTTCTCGGAACACTGCCTTCAGGTTTTCATTCGCATCATTATACAGTTCTTCCCTGGCATGTAATCGATTGATTTATTCTGCCAAATAGGCACTTTCCCATTCATGAGGAAACAAAACTTTTCTGTCATAATAAATATTTTGGACTAGGGACACAATTAGCATTCATAAAAGTCCGTTTAAGGGCCACCCAAAAATAATAACGATATGGGATTATTACACAAATCACGTGAAGTACCTTTCCAAGCGAGTAATAGATGGCAGCATGATACCGCTGACAAGTAAACAGGCAAATCGAAGCAAGAGAGCCGCAGTTGGAAGTATAACCAGTCAGACTGCCACATGTCGCGTTAGTACATGAATACTGTAGTGTTTCTTTCAGTACAATGTTCAAACCACGAGATGTTTGAAGTTTATCTTGATACGTGTTCTGTTAGAAACCTTTCTGATATGACATGACATGGACAGAGTAGGGGAAGGAATTAAATTTCTGTTCCCTCAGGAGTTGTAAACACAGAAAAACAAAAATCCAAATATTATAATAATATGTTATTATGAAACATAGCAAATTTAGTGGTTAGATTTGCGCAAAACAAAATCAGCGATGACGATAAGTGCCGTTGTATTTGAAAATTCAGTTACTGAGCATTGTGATTTTCAAGTTCTCTGAAGAGATGTCTTCATGAGTAATGCTAAAATATAGCAACTTTACGACAAAAATGATCTGCTTGTGTGACTGCCACGCATTTCAAATGGTTCACTCTTCATTAAATTTTACTATGTTACCTGAACTCATTATTACTGGCCTGGATCCGTTTCTGGATTAGAACAGCTGTCGCGAGAAGGAGGAAGAATGAGATGTTTCGAATAACTGAGATCTGATATTTATTCAGAATTCTAAGTCTCAGGTGCAAGGGAAGTAGTTTTTCTGGGCTAAAAATCCCACACGGTGGCGCGCGCCACCTATATGTCGTGAAAAATTAAACAATTTCTAGTATATCGTATACAACTGGGTCAAAGCATTTCCGAGACGACAAGAGTAAGATCCATTAGGAGGCTATTCCGTATTATACGGGCCAACAGAAAAGGTATAGTGGCTCAACCCGCCGGTAACTTGAATCCTGGTAACGGGAGCAATCTGTCACAACACACACTATATCGAACTCTGCTGCAAATAGGCCCGCACAGTCGCAGGCCACTCTAAGTGCCCATGTTAACCTCGGTTCACTGACAAATGCGCCTACAATGGTCACGTGAACATCAAAACTGGATCCTGAATGATTGGAAGAAGGTCATCTGGTCCGATGAATCACGTTTCGCCGCCCCAGTGGCGCAGTGGTCTAAGGCTCTGGCCTCTGATCATTCGTCCGTAAGGGTTCCGGGTTCGAATCCCGGTCAGGCATGGATGTTGTGTTTTTTTTACGGCACTGGCTCTCTCCCTTCCCTGGAACCAGTGACCCTAAATTAGGGACGGGCGACTGCTTATAGCCCATTGAGTTGCTCACGGTGGTCGTTAAACCTCCAATCAAAAAAAAAATCACGTTTCCTGTTGTACCATGTGGACTGCATGTGTTCATCATTTAACTGGAGAATTGTTGGTCATCTTGATGCATCATTTAGCTGGAAAAGTGTTGGCATCTTGACAAGCATCTTTTCCCGTAGAAAGAGAAAAGGTGCTTGCCCTTTTGGAAAGATGTGAAAAATAATTTTGAAAGACGTTTCAGGAATTTCATGGTATTTTTCTCCACATCAATTTTTAAACGAGAGAAATTGTCTTTTCGTCCGCAACACAAGAATCCTTAATTATGAAAAAAAAAAAAACCCTCGTATTTCCCTGTGCCCCATACATACAAATTAGTGTGCTGAAAATCGGTGCAGATACCACATTTAAAGGTATTTCATTTAGCAAACGAAAATGCTGTTTTCCTTTTCACACGTGTCTTTGTCGTAATTTTCCGATATATGTCAATGAACTTCTTGCACGATGGATGGCAGGTTCGGCAGTTTTGTGAAATGATGTGTTAGTGGTATTCTTCTCATCAGTTAAACACGTCCATCTACCCAAGTAACTGGACGCTTCTTTCAATACATACACAAAAATGAATCATGCAGTCCTGAAGCTTTGATTCTCAGATTCTTTAATAAAATTATTTTTTGCAAGAAAAGAGTGGTGGCTGTGACTGACTGAAAAATTTCTGTTTACCATGCAATACGTAATATGGTATGTAAATTGTGAGCAAATATTTCAAGTAATTCATTGTTCCGAACGTTTTTTCAATGCATTATGTAAATGTTGGTGGTAACTATAAGTCACGCTCGTTCGGTTTGTAATGAAAAAGTTGCATAGTGAAAGCAGAACTTGCTTACTATCAACTATCTTCAAGCATTTACCGAGTAATGTTTAACTTTCGCGAAATCTTACTTTTAATTATGTACACGGTAAATGGATTGATGGATAGACAGTAAGTTTCGGAGTTTTCTCAAATGGCGTGCTGTACTCTCCTATTCATTGTCATCCCTCTCTTTCTTTTCTATCCAAGGAATTGTTGCACGAAAAGTAAACTTTGCTCGTCGATTTCTGGAAACCGAATGAAACACAAAGCAAGAGCAAGACATTTAGCATCTATGTCTTTGTTGGAACAGCAAATCTGATCTGCAGCGGCTCAGCCACGTAATTCAAGAGTAAAAGGGTCGGTTGGTAACGTGCTGGTAGCAGATATTACAAGACACGTTTAGAAATCTTGTTGCGCCTACGCCTTACCTCGTCGTATAAGAGCTGTTTTGGCGGCACATGGAGGACCAACATCATATTAGGCAGGTAGTCATAATGTTTAGGTTCTTCGGTGTATTTGAGTGTAGAAACGTCATTCAAGGTAAAACATAAAATACGATATTTTTATTTAAAACAATATTTTATTTATTAAGGTAGCATACTGAGAAATAAAAATTATTAAGTAAAAAGTGTTAGTCTCCCGTAAGTAAATAAATCATTATGAGATATTAAATATGTGAGGCATTACTCAGACATTTGTAATCCACCTTGTCGATAATTAAGTGCTGAATTTCCTTGGCTGATGCTCAGATATGATACACAAACGTGAAGCAGCTTGTTTGTTTTCAGAACGAATTAGAATTTACGTCAGAGTTACCTGAGTCGATACAGACTGCACAGCTCTTATAAGTATTAATAATACAAAACATTTTATTAGCCTTTTTGCATGTACGTTTGATATTTGTCAGGAAATTATATTGAAATTTTTGCGACGGTCGAAAGAACAGCTTAATTGGTATTGATTTACAAACAAATAAATTAGCAAATATTTTACTCAGGAGCAGCGATGGCAAAATCCTCATTCAGCGTGAATACGTTGAAGAAGACTCAAATAGAAGAACATTTAACTTAAAAGCATGTTTACCGCTGTTCATGAAATGGAAGGTCTACTGTGTCTGTGGTTATGCACTTGGTTTTGTAAAACACTAATACCCATTTGCTCCCTTTTTTTCCACATTGCGAGATTTGGGCACGTTCGTAAAAAAAAAAAGAAAAAAAAATCAGCCTACTTTTGGACAAGCAATTTTTCAAAGTCATTTTTGGGGGTCCCCTAAAGTGAGTTTCAGGAATTTCAATTTTTTTAACTTTCACAGAAACTCGTCTAACGATGTTTTAATAAAAACAGCAAATACTTTGACAAGCGATTTCGAAAAAGAAATAAAAATAGGGTTAAACTTGTGACTCAGATAGTTGTGGGAGAATTGTACTGGGATATTTGCTGCGTCTTGAAAACTAACTGTTTTTTTTTTTTTTTTTTTGATTGGAGGTTTAACGACCACCGTGAGCAACTCAATGGGCTATAAGCAGTCGCCCGTCCCTAATTTAGGGTCACTGGTTCCAGGGAAGGGAGAGAGCCAGTGCCGTAAGACAAACACAACATCCATGCCTGACCGGGATTCGAACCCGGACCCTTTACGGACGAATGATCAGAGGCCAGCGCCTTAGACCACTGCGCCACCGGGGCGGCAACTAACTGTTCTACATTCTGACTGGTGCTGTCACTTTTAGAAAGAACTACTTCAAAGATACTACCTGAATGCAAAGTTTCTGATCTACTATTTATCGCGCATTGCAGTAATGTTCTTACATCAAGATAAACCTGAAGAAAAATTACCAGCTATCTTCGGTGATGTAAACGACGGTATAGAGTTATATCGTCAATTCATTCAAGACTGATATTTCCGGTCAATGAATATTGCAAAATGATTCTACAAGTACGTAAGGAACTTATTGGAATATCTACCTTTTAATCAGATAACTGGCATCGGAGCACGAAGTTTCGAAATTTTTTTCATTTTTTCTTATCTCACTGTTATTCCAGCCTGTAAGCACCACTGGTGGAAACGGAAATTCACGTTCTGGAATATAAAAATAAAATTTGGAAATGGGTAACACGATAAAAAATGCGATAAAGCTTAAAAATCAGAGTATTTGTATGTGCAATAATAATCTTAATTTATATGTATGTTGCGCCATTTATATTCAGAAAACATATTAGGAAAATATGAAACCAAACTTTCAGGAAATACCGGTTTCCATAATTGCTGCAAACGGACAGTGGCAGTGGCGCCTGGCGTTGTCAAAAGAAACATAGATTTTAAAAAACACCGTAGAACCAATAGCACGATATTGAAAACTCACGTTTTCATAAACTTTTATATCATAAGCAATAATACATTTCAATGGAAGTAATATGGCATATGTTAAATAGTATTTACAGAAAGTTAAATTTTATATTTTATAGTGAATATAATTCCCTGTTTATAAAATAACGTGGACAGAGCGATGACATTGTCTATTTACAATATCTTATATTTTATTTTCTTCCTGACCAATTTTCACAATGTAGATGGAGCCACATACCGTTGAATTAAAATTAATTCACATGTAAAAACATCTGAGTTTTAGAGGCTTCTTCGTCATATGTTAAACTTTGGTGCATTTCTTACGGTGCGTCACCAATTTTCAAAGGTATTGGTTCATTTTTCATATTCCAGAAAGTGAATTTCCGTTTCTACCATTGGTGACTATAGACTCGAAATCGGCCTGAAAACATCTACTTTTGTACTATAAATTTTCGGGAGGAGTTTTATCATTCAATCTGTATACAATTAATTGCAGTTTTAGTGAATTGTGAAAGTTTCTGTGTGTTTATTGAAACTTTCGCAAAGTTTTAATATATAAAACAGTTATAAAGGTTTAATAAGTTTATGAACTTTTTACATGTGGACGTCGAGACTTTCCCCGAAACCTTTGGCTCACTAACCATTTCCTTTGGATGACATTGCAAATGTTCACTAAAATCACTTTTCCCCAAATTCCTTATTCATCTCAGTAAACACATTTTCTTACCCGGAGCTTTTGGGGCGTTCATTTTGAAAGAAGGATCATACTAAAACTGGCTTTTTCCTCCATGTCACTATATAATTTTTAGAAAAACTTGTGGAAAACGTTAGTGTAATAGCTTGCTTGTATCATGTCCTCGCGAGTCTTATTCAACCCGTTTTTATTAGAATAATAAGGTTGCACTTGCTTTTACTGTCACATGTGTAATGATAACACAGGAACACGCACTCCCCTAAAATGCATCTGCTAGTTTATATTTGCTATTCACCTATTCCGAATTTCTTACTCAGCAAATTTGTGGTCGAAAATTAAAATCTCGACTAAACAATTGTCTCCTGAAGCTGTATTTAAAATTTCACGAACGTCTTACTTTTTTGTGAAATTCTACCTGTTCGCCAAATCGAAACCATTAACTTGATTGGCTGAGGAAAAACAGCAGGTGAAGGAGTAGATTTCACTTCATGACAAATTGGGTTTCCGTTTTCGTCATCATAGCAAACACATGCCTACCTTTCAACGGATGCAAAATACGAAAGAATTCAAGGGAGTGGGTTAAAGCTCATTCTAAATCCGTAATGATTCCTATTTGTGTAATACGAACTATGCAATTTACTAGCATATTTTAAAATTTTCTAATATACCTTTTCCTCTTAGCTCTCGCTTCGGTTTGCATTTTAAAATAACTTTTTTTTTTTTTTTTTGCTTTACTCAGTGAGTATTTTAGCACTCGTTTCACTTCCTATACAATGTGTGACGCGCGCGCTTTTATAACAAGGAGTAAAATATCTCAGTTGTTTAACAAGAATTAGCGTGAGAATTCTATTGGCGCTAGTGAAAGTGCTAATAAAAGTCATTATTCGGCGCTTCGGTTCCTCAGTTTTTTCAACATAATCTCAGATTATATGTTTTAGAAGAAAGTATATGCATCATTTCGCTTCGTTGTGTTTATTCTGTAAATTTTATCTATGACAGCAAGCTGTTCGTGAGTCTAGGAGAGATGTAGGATCCCCGCGGCCTGAATTTATAACATAATTAATCACAGTTTCTCTTTCCCTTTTGGTCTTTTTGCCATTTGTATGTCTCCTTAGACTTCCACGTTTCGTCGTATGTCGTGGTACTTTACTCTATGGATAGAGAGGAAACATTCAGCACATATTAACGTACCGACTTAAAACCACTAAGGACACTTTTCATATAGAGTATGTGGACTTTGTAGAATCAGTCAACGCTTTTAGGGTTTAAAAGAAATTTTCAGCTTTTTCATTTTGTTTCGCGAAACATAAAAAGTTACAGTGAACACGTGATTACAAATGTAGCTAACATTTTCTTTTTCATTTGTACTCTGAATAATATTCAAGGCCACAGACGCAACATCTTTTTAACGCACGAAAACTGGAACCCTATCCCAATCACTCACACCACTTCCGCTTGAAAAAACTGGAGCTTTTTTTTAAATAAAGGAAAACATATGTACTTTAAAATCATTTGGTTTTGGAATATTACATGAACAGTTACTGTACCATGCAAAGTAAATCATCAGTGAACCAGTTATTTGGAGGAAAGTCCAGATTCCTCACAGCAAGAAACGATTTGAGGCTAATATGTGAAAGGTTCATTAATTTATTAAATTTTATAACTACATTTCACGTTATTAATTATTTTAAAACTTTGTCAGTTTCAGTAAACTTTTGTTTAGCAGCAGGAAAGCTCCCTAAAACTAAAATGTTCTCAATTGAGATTCAACGACAAAAGGATGGCCTAAATTTTAAATTAGCAAAGTAGATGGCTTAAGTTAAAAAAATTTGATTTGTTTGTTCATATGGCAGTTTTCCTGTTTATGCATTACAAAACGCTCCTTACATTCTGTAGAATAATTTTTCGATGTTCACTGACTGCATATGTTTTCCCTGAAAGAGTTCCCATGGGGGAAATTTTATATTTTCGTTTATAACAGCGAATATAATGCGTAACAATCTTTGTTTCAGGATAATCTCGATGTAAAGACATTGCTCCATTAGGTGATAAGTAGCAGATCAGAAATTTTGCATTCAAAAAGTACCTTTAAATAGAATCATTATTCAAGTTTTGACGTGCTTTGGAGTGTTTTGAAACGTTTGCTTTTATGATGGAACTAATTTCATAGTATAGTTATCACACAACTTTCTGGTGGAAGCGAATATTTCTACTGTACATTTTACGTTCAGATTAAGTGCTAGCTTTTCATTTCTTGTTAAAAGTCACTTTTCAAAGCATTTATTTTTTTACTAGTGCATTTTTACCAGATTTTCTTACACAGTCGAAAATCTAGAAATCTTGAAGCTCTTAAGTGTCTGCAGCGTCGCTTCTACTTTATTGTGTTTCCCATCTCTCTTAACGTATTTAAATAAATTGTTATGCTCCTTGAAACAACGTATTAGATTTTGAATTATTTTCCCTTTAGGTGATCTGAAAAAAACACAGGAATAAAGATAAGTTTATTTTTCTCCCTGAAGTACAGCGTGCCAGAAGAACTACACCGCTATGCAATCTTTCATGTTAGTTTGAATATATTCTTGATATTGAGATATTAGAAGCATGCTTGCGCACCTGGCGAAATATTCAAAACTGCAGGACAGAAATTTTCTTTGGTCTTAAAATTTGCACTTTTAATATGCATATAACATACTTTGGTCTTGGATCTAAGAGCATAACATTTCGGAAATCATTATTCTGCTTAAAACGGCCTTATTCATAGCGACTGGAAAGCTACTTTCAAAAGTATCTAGCTACTGCTGCAACTACACTCACGGACAATGAAATTTGCGCACCTAGAAGAAAACATGCTACAACCGCGAAATTTGCAAATAGCTGGTATGCAAATGATCCACGTTTGGTGCGAGTGAGCATGACCGCACACCCTGTGGTGGCGCTGCAAGCACGAACTGGCAGCCATATGAACTGGAGTATAGTCGATGTCCCGTGAAAGCGAAAAGCACCGGCCGACCCAAGAGAGAGTAAGTACAGAGTGACACGAATGCCCGGGTAGACGCCAGAGACTTCGATTTACGCAACTTAAGGATTTTAAGAGAAGCCTGATCATCGGGCCGAAAACCGCAGGGTGGTCGGCGCGCCGTATAGCCCGCCATGTGGATCGATCTAACCATACCGTCCAATTGTGTTGAGAGCAGTGGACACGTGACGGCACTGCCACACGGCGGAGCGGCTCCGGACGGACCAGAAGGACCGTCGGTAAAGAGGATAAACGGATCGTGCGCCAGTCACGAACGGATCAAACGGGAACCCGATCCACTATACAGGCAGATGTAACAGCTCCTGTGTGCCCACGAACCATTTCCCGACGCCTCGCGGAAGCGAATCTGCAATCTCAGCGCTCCTTATCTGTGCTGCCATTAACACCGAAACATCCCGAGCTCCGTGTGCAGTGGTGCCAGGCCAGAGCGACGTGTGGTGTTTAGCGATGAGTGTCGCTTCGTTTTGGAGACAGATGATCACCGTGTCCGGGTATGGAGGTCTCGGATCAACGGCACAATCCCAATCTCGCTATCGAGCGCCATACCTCCCCCACTGCAGGCATTATGATCTGGGGATCCATTGCTTATGATAGCCGATCAGCACTAGTAGCGGACTGTGGATCATTCACGGGCCAGCGGTATGTGGATAAGATACTACGGACCCATGTGCTCCCGTTCCTGGCCAGGATTCCGGATGGATTATACTAGCAGCTCGGGTTGCCCAGGACTGCCTACATCATGTCCAGACATTTCCATGGCCTGCCCGCTCCCCGGACATGTCCGCTATCGAGCATGTGTGGAATCAGTTGAAACGCCAGCTGCCGCCGTGCAGCACTATCCGGGATTTGGAGCGCACCGTCCTACACGTGTGGGCCAGTCTGCCGCAGAACAACATCAGTCGTCTGTTCGCCTCCATGTCGGACCGTATTGCAGCATGTATCGCAGCAGGAGGCGATGCGACGCGCTATTGAAGATGACCTGACTGCGTGTCACAGATCGCTCTGTAATTGTCCGGAAGCTCTGTTTTTGCTATCATGTGTATCATTCCTCTGTATCATTACGTCAATAAAATTTCAGTTCAATCCGTTGCTTCCTTCTTGGTGCGCAAATTTCATTGTGAGTGAGTGTACATTTTTGAAAATGTAATTTATCACATCTACCTTTTCTAAAGATCACACTACTATTTTTGTGAAAGATAGGGCTTACCACTACATATTAGCTACTTTCCTAAATTTAGGCATAAGTTGAATGTGAAATTTTCGGGATATTTATATGTGCATTGTTATATACGAATATGGCTCTAGAACTAAATAGCAAGGTGAATTACACAAATAGTTAACCTTTGTATTTACCTCGGCTCTGTTCATCATATGTAACACATTTTAATATATTCAGTGGCATTAGCATGACTGTTTATGTATCTCAGGGAATTCAAATAAATACCGTATCAAGAAATATCTGCGAATTCTTTCTCTTCGGCTAAGAGAATCTAATCTCGCATTCTACAGCCCTCAATAAAACCGCCAGCGCGATCGTCTAATACGAAACGCCGACTAAGATTTTCGGATTAACAGTTTGCCTAGCTTTCACAATGTAAGTCAACTCAGGTACTTGATTGGAGAGCGGGCACACTCAGCTGCCTTATCCAAGACAATAACGCTCCAGGAAATATAAAAATTACAAGTGATTTGAAAAATACATTTCTTCACTTTTTAAAAAATTGCGTGGTCTGTAGTGCACTTTTTCGCTACGCTATTTTGTAGCTGGCTATTGCTACAGCAGCATGCTTTATTTCTAGAGGTACTACAGTATATGCTAAACTAGTATAAAAGTGGCGCGCCACAGTAGCACAACTACTAATAGCCCACTATTTCAGTAACAGCGTATTCATTTAAAGCCATACAAACACCTCCTCAGAAAACTTGAAAAGCACAAGCCCCTGGATCGGAATGTCAAACAGCCAAAACCGGATTTTCTAATTTCAGCATGCTTCCATTGCACGCCTAAGAGGAGAACCTGGTCGCTGGAAAGGTGATCAAAGCCCAAATATGTGCCTTCACAATATTTAGGTCTCCAAAGTAGCTTTAATATTAGCACTCTAATATTAAAGCTCCCATATTTTTACAATAGCAAGTTTTAAAAGTTTTTGGTACAACACACAAGTAATAAAATTTCCCTCTCTCAAAATAAGCATACCGAAATTTTTCTATGGTAAGAAAAAAGAAAAAAGAAGGAAACATTATAAATGTAAAGATTTGGCAAGAGCAAGATACCTATTCAAGTGCTCTTGATCGACAATGGAAAATATTCAACATTAAATGTTTTGAGTCTTCAATAGTTTCATCAGAATGAACAGTAAATAGACATCACAATTTTTGAGTGAAATTACTGCTGAATTTTTTTTCATTACAAAACACTGCAATGTGCTTTCAACAGTTACACAAAGCGCATGTGAGATGTATCTATGGACATATACACTAACAAGAAAGTTGACACCGAATTTTCTTGTGTAATAAGCACGTTTTTTTAATCCGTTCTGACGCAAATTAAATTTATCAAAGCTATTCAAAGTCAATGGAACTGGTATGGAAAACAATATATCTGACCAAAGAAAGATTTTCAATCGGGTTTTTAATCCCTCAGATATCGCTGTAAACAGAATCGTGAGCTTACGAACTCTTAGAAACAGAGATATCGACAAAAATAAGATGTGACTTTACGTCCCCTGGTGGGAAAACCATGCATTATTTTAGGAAGAAAGTATTCTTAAAAGGTTTATCCGTATAAGCGGTATCGGTCGAAGAGAAAAAAATTAGTCGAGTTTTCAGGAGCCCGGATTTTGCAATAAATACTTCAGAAGCAGAAATTAACACATATGACCCCAGGTGGCTAAACCATTCTTTACCAAACATTAGAAATTATGTGAAAAATATTTTCCATCAGGTCTTGTATGCGATACAGGAAGAATTTTTCAAATCAGAGCTTTAGGAGCAGAAATAACGCAGAAAACGCAATTTACCTTTGTACCCCCTAGCGGAAAGTGTATGATTTACTTGAAAATTTTGAATTTATAGGAAAAACATTTCGCATCGGAAACACTATCCAACAAAGAAGGAATTTTTCAAATCGTACTGTTAGAAGTAGAGATATTGACAAAAATAAGATATACATCTACGCCCCTTGGCGTAGAAACCATGCATTTTTTCAAGCAGAAAACTTTCCTAAAAGGTTTGTCGACATGAGTAGTATCGGTCAACAAACGACGTTTTTTTCAATCGAGAATTTAGAACCTCATATTTGCTGCAAATACATTAGAAGCGGAAATTTAGATTTACTCCCCCTGGTGGCCAAACCATTTTTTTACAAAAATTATAAATTATGTGCAAGCGATTTCCCATCGGGAGCTGTATCCGGTGCAGAAAAAATTTTCAAATCGGAGATTTAGAAGCAGAGATATAGGGGGAAACGCAATTTACTACTATGTCTCCTAGCGGAAAGTTTATGAATTACTTGAAAATTTTGAAATTATATGAAAAACATGTCACACGGAAAACATTATCCAACAAAGAAGGAATTTTTCAAATCGGACTCCTAGAAGTAGAGATATTAACAAAAAAAAAAGATGTAAATCTACACCCCTGGCGTAGAAACCATTCACTATTTTAAGAAAAAAATGTTTCTAAAAGGTTTGCCGACATGTGTAGTATCAGTCAACAAACGACGTTATTTTCAATCGAGAATTTAGAAGCTCATATTTTGCTGCAAATACAACAGAAGCGGAAATTAAGATTTACGCCCCCTGGTGGCCAAACCATTTTTTTTTTTACAAAAATTAGAAATTATGTGCAAACGATTTCCCACCAGGAGCTGTATCCGGTGCCGAAAGAATTTTTCAAATCGGAGATTTAGAAACAAAGATATGGGGGGAAACGCAATTTACCACTATGCCCCCTAGCGGAAAGTCTATGAATTACTTGAAAATTTTGAAATTATTTGAAAAACATGTCACACGGAAAACACTATCCAACATAGAAGGAATTTTTCAAATCGGACTCCTAGAAGTAGAGATATTGACAAAAATAAGATGCACATCTACGCCCCTGGCGGAGAAACTGTGGAATATTTTAAGAAGAAAATAATCCGAAAAGGTTTATCGATGTGAGTGGCATCAGTCCACGAAAGAATTTTTTAATCGATATTTTAGAAGCTACGATTTTATGGCAAATACATCAGAAGCAAAAATTAACACTTACGCCCCCTGGTGGCCAAAGTATTCTTTACCAAAAATTTGAAATTATATGCAAAAGATTTTCCATCCAGAGATGTATCCGCTGAAGAAAAAACAATTTTAAATCGGAATTTTAGAAGAAGAGTTATCGGGGGAAATGTAATTTACTTTTACGCCCCTAGCGGAAAATCTATGCGTAATTTGAAAAAGTAACTATATCTAAAATACTGTTCGACATAAATGGAATCGAAAGATAAAATATTTTTTTCAATCGGATGTTTAGAAGCAAATATGTGGAATAAAACGTATTTTTGAATTCGACATCATCTGTATTTACGCCCTCTACAGGCGAAATTGTATCACGTAAAAAAAAAAACGAAATAAAGGATCATCATTTGCATATTTCAAGCTTCCCAATGCAAAACGAATTTTTCAAATCGGACTAATAGTTGCTGAGATATCGTGGGTACAGACGGACGGACGGACGGACAAACCGATAACAGAAGCACGACCTTTTTTTACAAAAGACGTGCTAAAAAGGTAATGAACTGTTTTTAAATATTGATATTCTGAAGCGATGCAGTTTGTACGATTCACGTTAAACTGACGTAATAAAACGTTTAAATTATTTGTAATGGCAACATTGCTGTAATTAATACATTCTGAAAAGGAAATGCAAGTGACAGTCCCAGCCCCTCGATATACCCTCCGCCCTAGCTGACGACCCGTTGCCGGACATCTGGTTAGCCTCAAACGCTTTCAGTAGCGTCGGGTTTGGCCAATGTTCTAAGAAAACGTCGTACCACAGAAGAAATGCTGCCAATAGTCCGGAAGCACTTGATTCTAAGAATGTCTTTTATTTTGTGGAACATGTGAATATACTCGCGGTCTTGTCCGGTGAATATGACTGATGTTCCAAAATTTTCCACTGCGATTTGCCAGAAATGTCTTCGCTCTTGATGGATTAATAAAATGTCGTCCCACCACATTCTACAAAATGGTATCCACAGTCATTTTCCCCGGTCAAAGGATGTCCGCCACTGTGTTTAAGTTGTGTGCTCTTTCTTTCCACTTTGAAAGACATCCACCCTTCTGGCAACGGTACGATATGCTAATATCTCATATCGTAACCAGATGAACATTTCGAAATCTCTTTATAGTAAACCACATCTGCCCACCAAGCTGCTGTTTTAATATATTTGAAATAAAAGTGGTATTCGGATAAGTGACCTTTTCGTCTTAGAAATCCATTAAAGAAATTAATTTTTCAGCGAACGGAACGTCGACTAAAGAATAATTTCATTTATTTCTGATTATTTGCCCGATAACACTCAAGTTACATCGTTTCTGTATTTCAATCCCAGTGTTGTTTTTAAGCTACAGAGAACAGTGCAAAGTTGTTGATGAAATATTCCCATTTTACAACATCGGGTGAAAGTATAATCGACTGATATATATAAATGATAATTGAATGCGTAGTTTCATTTGCCGTTACTATAACGGCAATTGTTCCTTTTTTTATTCTCATATCTCATGTTTAAATATTTCATTTATTTTAAGTAGATACATTTTCTTTCAAAAACGAATTACATTTTTCTTTAGAAAGAAATGGCGAGAGTAATTTCTTCAGCGGCGAAGCTTCGTGAATGAAAGAGCTGTTGTATTCTGGCATTAAATGTACTTTCGAGTAGTGAACAGAGGAAAACTACATCTATGATCTTCCTGCATTTGCTCTAATATCTTCGGTCTCGCTAAACGTACTTAGTAAAATTCATATTGCATCTACCTGAGAAGTAATGATCAGAAGCGCATACAAATCCCTTTGCGGCTAAGTTTGGCCGAGATATGCATACGATTGAAATATGAGAGCTTTGGGATTGCAGTGTTTAGCGATACAAGTGAGAACGCCTCTGACATAACGTCACAACTACGTTAGGTTTCCTCGTGAAAATAGTCCTGAGGCTTTGAGCTGCGATTTCCAGCCGGAAGCAAACTACCAACAGAATACCACGACGCAAAATTCTCCTACCATATCGCCGAATGAGTGCATTTGACAGGGGCCTGATTATTGTTATATGTCAGGATGGATGGTTCATTCGCGGCACTGCGTAGCAGTTGAGTCATGATTACACAACATTGTATCAATTTTAGCAGCAGCCTCTGCTGGGTGTGGAATTAGAGCACGCACGATGGAGGGTAATTTGATCTATCAACATTTATCCGTTGTCTCCACAGATATTCACTCTACCACCAGAGGAACAGTAAATGTTGTTTTAAGCCGTCCCATCAGAAGAAAAACACTGTCTCGAAGACTGCTGGAAAGAGGACGCCAAGCATCGCGTCAGTCTCGTTGAGTACCATTAATCAATGAGCATCGACGCCAGCATCCTGAGTCGTGCCGTACTCAAATGAAATTGCAGACAGATTAGTGTCGTGCGGTCTTCAGCAATAAATCTCGCATTTCCTTGGGGACCTACGATCCCAAGTATCGCGTATAAAAATTACGGGGAGAATGGACCAGTTCAAGAAAATTGTCAGAAAAATATAACGGCATGAATAGATCTTTCTACAGCGGTAGTGGTCTAATATTTTCAGAATTCATATGGTACATGGCTAACTAATGAATTTGTTCATTTAAATGTTGTTTCATATTAGACAATCACAACAATGATTTAGATTTGATAAATGGCAAGAATTTCTGAATGAGTGAAACGTTCATGAAATTTTAAAAACAGCTTCAGGACCTTATTTCTTAGTCGTTACCCCCCCCTCCCCTCCCATCCCCAGGACATATTAACTCATTAACAAATTTTGAATAGGCAAATCGCAAATAAAAACTAGCAGATACAATTTTTATCGCAAGCATAAAATAGCGGATGCAGTAGAACCCGCTTATATCAAGAAGCACGTGACTGCTGAAAACCCTCGCTAAATCCGTTTTGGGATGAAATTCTCACCATGTAAAATTATAAATACGTGTTAGCAAGAATACAGGTTTGTATTATGTATCCATAAGAATTTAATATTCTTGAAAGATTTAATTAACCGTATTATTACTACAGTGTAGTGCGAATGAGGAGAAATGTGTGTCCACTGCTGTAAACAAATGTATTATTGTTATTGGTAGTCACCATGTAATTATATTTGTAAAATTTTAAATCAATGCGAAATGTAAAGGTTTAAAAGCTTAAAAATCTAAATGATTTAAATATTCAATAAGTTAATAAACAATAAGTAGCAATAAAGAAAGGGGAAAGTTTTTCAAGCTCAGTTTTTAGCATTCTACTTTTAAGAAATGTTCTAGTAAGATATTTTTCTAGCTTTGCGTAACATTTTTTTTATTTATCAGACATGGCCCACAGGGTTATGACTTTATAGACGCCATTCTACACCCCGACCGCATTTTTTTCACTCAAAGAGCAAACAATGTATCTGATTTATGCAAATGGCTCTACTACCGAAGTGCGATGTGTCATCGGGCTTGTATACGTTCCTCGCTCTGACTCTCGGTGTACCACTACGCGATTTAAATAGCTCCACAACGAATTGCTAAAGAACGCTTGCGTGCGTGCGTGCGTGCGTGCAACTAAAATAATAAGACAGTGAAAAAGTTCAATAGAGTTCTTTGATTGTTTGGATCGTCTTTAATGTGCAGTTGAACTCACTTTGTAAACTCGCTTAGGTTTAGAAGGAGACGTTGCGTTAGCCAATAGTGTCTTTTATTGAACTGGGTGCTTTTCGTCGGATCGAATTAGATGGTTTTATGCAGCAAGAATTTGTAGCTGAATTTTGCAGCACGCATTTATATTGTTGGCTCCCTAGTTATATCTTCAGTTTCGATTCCCTCCCCCTACCCCCTTTCCTGCAGGGTGAGAACACCAGAGATGAACTCATTTCAAAATTAACAATTCGAGATTCCCCGAAAATTCTTTCAGTTAAACTGGACTCCCTTAGTTCCCACTTACGAAGCACAGTTTTTCAAGCATTCACGAAACTCCCTTTGAGTAGATGCAAGTTGGCTGTTCAGTTTCTTATTTTGTACTTTTTATTTGCTGCACTCAACACTCAATATTTGTTTCATTTCCGATGACCTTATCTGCCTCACCAAAAGTTGAAAATTAGATAAAGAATTTCGGAAATATCAAATGAAACAGACTTGACACTTTTTTTGTAAGTGACACTGGGAAGGGTTTCCAAAGCTCGTTTTCTCACTCCACGCCCATGTAACTTACTTGCTGTAAAACTGACACTCACAGCGTTAGGAATGAATGTTTATGATTCATGAGGATTAGCAGCTGTAATATTATATTGCTGGTTGGTACAGTATCTGTTTTCAGTTTCTTTTTGCAAGATAATACAATAAATTCTGATTATAAATTACGGATATAGCTATGATTATAGCTACGAAAATTCTTGCATTGTTTACTTTGAAATTTTCCTTTCGTTTACATTTCATCCAGTTTTTTCAAATCAGCATCTTCAGGAATGCAATGGTAAACAATATACGAACGTTTGCATTTCCTATTGAAGGATAAACAGCCTGCTACTGCATATCCAAGTGTACTGATATAAGATAGGAAAGTATCCATAACTTCTGTTGAAGAGTGTGAAGAAACAATAACGAGTTATGAAGTATTATATGTTTAGAAACTATGAAGAAAAGTAACGAATTATGATGTATGTTCACAAATTAGGAAGAAACAGTTAGTACGAAATGAACATCCACACTACCCCATTCAGCGAACAGAGATGTCTTTCAACTTAAAAAATCATGTGAACTACCTTGTATCTTCTTTGTGCCTTTTGTGTGTAACATCTGGTGCAAATCCCACACAGATTTCGACTCCGCACCGAAATTGCCCCCACCAGGCCCACCTGGTTTTAAATTTGGGGCTTATTTTGACAGTTGCCTCACTGTTCTCCTCGATGTATGGGATTCCACAGTTAATACCTTTTTACCCCTTTTGGAAGATCCATTCTGTCTGCCTACTTCATATCCCTCTCGCCCCAACTTGTAAAATGCGGATTACTTGTTTCTGTATTCCCGTTACTTAAGGAGACAGCACTGGCTCTGTGCTGATTTGCATGCTCATACTTTCACTTTTCCTAAAAACAAGTTTTCAGTGGTTGTATTGCTATCAGTATGCTTGGAGCCTGTTAGGTGTTCAAAATAGCTGTCAGATGTGCCTTGCGGAATGTTTCTTCTTTCCGTTCCTTCATGATTTTATGAATTTGTTATTGTTCTTAAGTCGTGGAAGCCGCTGTCACTGTTGAAAAAGCACCCGAAAACACTACAACATAAAAATGGAATGGTTCTCTGGATAATTGATAAAAAGTTATGAACAGCAGGTAGAACAGTGAGGCAACTGTGAATATAGGCCCCATGTTTAAAACGGAAATAAATGATACTGAACACTTAGGCTAAGAATTGAGGGAACATGGCATTTAGCACACCAGTGGAAAGGGTAACAAAGAGGCGTAAATGTATGTAAGACATCAGCTTCCGTCCAATTTGCCCCGATTCAGAATAATGCCGAATTTGAAACCACAAGGTCAAAAAGTGAAAAACCAATTCTATTTATAAAGTTTTGCAATTTTTCTCGTACTCAAAAGTTAAAGACAACACCGTCAATACACGATAAAACTTATGAAAGCGGAAAAACCCTTTATAAGTCTGATTTGCATCTGTGCTGATTTGCGTGCTCAGACTTTTCACTTTTCCTACGTCATGGAAGCTCTTGGACATTGTATATATAGAGAGCCCACTGGCACATACTATTGTAATCTGAGGATGGGACATAGTGCTCCCGAATGATCTCACTTTTAATCTGTAAATATTTTAACTTATAGTAAATTTTTAACTGACTTGTAAAGGATTTTTTCATTTCATAAGTTTTTATCGTGTATTGACGGTGTTGTCTTTAACTTTTGAATTATAACTGCACGAATGTTAACCGCTCTTTTCTCGTACTGTTTCTTATACTAAATCTTAATTCTTAGACCCCTAATTTTGAATAAAAATTAAAAATACAGTCATATCTGTAATTGCGTATGTTTCGTTAACACGAATTTACTCTAAAGGGATCAATGAATCGGTAAAAGCTGTTTGTAAAATGCAGACTTTGCATATGCGAGTTTGCTGTTATTCGATTTCATTCCCGGCGCTTTGACCTTTCAAAGGACAAATTTAATCTTGCGGGAGGTCCCGGAGTTATTTTCAATCTGCGACTTTCTATAGGCCAGCGTCTTACATGAATGAACGCTGAGGTGACTACCAATCCCGGGGACCAACGAATTGTGCACCCACTAATTGGTTGTGAGATGTAATCTCCTCAAAAACCGACACCATTCCACGACAGTCAGGAGAGCATTAATCACCCGTCACAGTTAGTCATTTCGCTTCTGCATGGAAAGGGAGTAAGGAAAGTTCGTTTTGATTTCATTTCTACAAGCTCGTCGAAAGGGTTTTTCCATTAGGGTGTCTCGCATAGAAAGGTGAGGAACGAGGATAAGACGTAAAGGCTAGATAAAATAAGCTATATTCTCTTTTGGTTAACGCATCGAACGTGCTGAAAACTGTGAGATAACATGTTTGTGCTGTTTTATTTCTGTTATTTCAGAGCTTTAAATGATATTAGTACATTACTCGTCATATTTGGTTGCCGGGACACATGTCGTTGACTTGCCGTTGGCTTACATTATAAAATCGTTTTAATTTACGCCGATTCCGATCACGCCGATTTGGCCGAGAGTGCTTCCCCGGCGTAAATCTACGGCAGTAACAGGGATACCAGCTCGAAACAATGCCAAGGAGTAAAAGCAGGGAATGGAGTTAAGGTGACCAATCAAATTCCAAATAAAATCGCCATGTGTTGCAATAAGGACAACGTGCTAATATGAGAAATTAGAAGTACATGTACTAGCGTATGGACAAATCAAGTCATTGCACTCGCTACAGTGCAGCTACTTTCTGCCAATGTAACAAGCCAGACTTCAGTAAAATAAGAATTCACCCGCAGAGTCACAAGAAGAAAAAGAATGTGCGCGCAGGATCACGAAGAGGATGTGCATGCATGGCCAAAAAAATAGAGACGCGCGCTCAGTGTCAGAACACGAAAATGCGCGCGCAGGTCAATATAATACGGTTGTTTTTTGGTTTTCTTTTTTAAAATGGCTTTTAAAAGAGCTTGTGCGGTTGTCACGAAAAACCGGCAATTACTTTCTTTGGAACACAACGTGATAAATTTTCTGGTGTGTAATGAAAAGAGTAAACTTATACTTTAGTGTCCATTTTTTTTTTTTTTTTTTTTCATTGGAGGTTTAACGATTACCGTGAGCAACTCAATGGGCTATAAGCAGTCGCCCGTCCCTAATTTAGGGTCACTGGCTCCAGGGAAGGGAGAGAGCCAGTGCCGTAAGACAAACACAACATCCATGCCTGACCGGGATTCGAACCCGGACCCCTTACGGACGAATGATCAGAGGCCAGCGCCTTAGACCACTGCGCCACCGGGGCGGCACTTTAGTGTCCAAAATTCTTTGACAGGGGAGTACTGGAGAAAGAACCTGTAAATTCATATAAAATGGCGTGTAAAACTTACAAATACAATATATCTTAAATATTTTTACCGTACAATTTACATACAAGCACAACGGTATGTAAGAAGGCTGAGGGCAGTCTCATACAACTCCTGGGCGATGCCTTGGCTTATCCACCGCGAAAACGTCATTGCAAGAACTCCTGATGAGATTTCTGCCACCAAGAGAATTCATGCATTAAAAGTCCGAGTCAAAATCTGGGACCTACATCCGTCATCGAAAATAGGTGAACTGGCTGTTCTCTAGCTAACTCCACTCATCCCTGAAGCAATAACTTACCACAATGCAATGAAGTCATTCTTCGAATATCATTTCAGTTTAGACAAATAATTGCTAACTAATAAGAGATTTTATCACAGAAAAGTTACGCAATAGCACCAAATGGTGCCAGCAGACCAAAACATTCCTGGCTACACATCCTTATGGCTGTTCTTCGTTCCTCTTCCTTCCAACCCACAACTCATGAACACTGAATTCGATGAAGCCTCATAATTTTCTTTCTACCTTTTCTGGGACGCAAGAAACGAAGTGACGCTTTTTCCGCACACGAAATATTTTTTTGCTCCTGTTACGCAAAATATGTCCTCTAAACAGCCATTTTAAAAAGGAAAACTATAAAACCGTTAGTTTCCGGAAGAGTTTTACACCCAACAAGGGTGGAAATATTTGCTATCGTCTCCGACAGATACAAGTAAAGGGGTCGTTTCTGTACCTCTTTTTTGCCCATTCTCTCCTTTAGTTTCTGTTCTCTAATGCAGGACTTAATTTTTTTCATATACCAACATTTCCGATGAATTTATGAACACAGTGAAAAGCTTTAGCACTTTCTATTGCTCCCTGATCGTCTTCGAGCAGCTGTTGATCGTCCCAGCAGCACTGAAATTAGAGTCATTCCTGTGTCGTTACTTTTCAAAACTTTTTGTCTGCTGTGTGCTGCCATCTGTTGTTTGTTTTCCGATTTGAAATAATATTTTAATTGTTTTTTACTTCGGCATTTCGCTCATTTACAAATAAGCTTCATGTACGTCAAAATCTACTTGCATTTGGTTTTCGAACAATATTTTACGAATCTTTAGAAACAGCATACACTTTGCTGCTAATATGTCTTTCTGTATAATGTGCGCATACCAGTCTTTTACTTCCCGAGTTTGGTGTAATTTTACTTACAATTCTAGAGTTGTATGAGAGCAGATATTTTGCGATTCGCAAGTAAGAAATGTTTCTTTGCGATGAACTCCAATCATTACACTCTTGATTCTCTTAAACGTCTTGAGAGACTGAAAAAGTAGCAAAACAACACAGAACCATACAGATATATCTGACCAGACAATGCTAATTAAATCCTTTTCAGGAAATCCATCGCTTAGCGGTGGCTAACTAAATCGCGGTGCCGATGATGAAAGTAAATGGTGTTTCTGATTTTCAAGAGGCCAGCAGAATTGTTTTGAAGGGATAACACGAATAGTTGCAACTATGTCGAATGTTTTAAAGCAGAAAGATAAAAGCTGCTTGTCCTTTTGGAAAGATGTGAAAAATAATTTTGAAAGACGTTTCAGAAATTTCATGGAATCTTTTCTCCACATCAATTTTTAAACGAGGGAAATTTTGTTTTCGTCCGCAACACAAGAATCGTTAATTCTGAAAAAAAAAACCTCAGATTTCCTTGTGTCCCATACATACGAAATAGTGCACTGAAAGTGGTGCAGATATCACATTTAAAGGTATTTCATTTGGCATACGAAAATGCAGTTCGCCTTTTCACACGTATCTTTGTCGTAATTTTCCGATATATGTTAATGACTCTCCACACGATGGGTGGCAGCTTCCGCAGTTTTGTGAAATGATGTGCTAGTTTCACCCGGCATATGCCGGGTGGTTTTCTTCTCATCAGTAAAACACGTCTGTCTACCAAAGTAGCTGGAGGCTTCTTTCAATACCTTAACGAAATTGAAGTTGCTGAAGCTTCAGAATCAGATCATATGTAGAGAATTTTAGGAAGGGAGTATCGACCCCAGGTCTTGAACAACCCTTAGAAATAGGAAGCTAGGAGATTTGGACTAGAGTGCCAGATAGGAAAGTGACAGGGAAGCGAGGTAGAAAGGGAGAGGAAGACGCCCTTTTTGTTATCGGGGTGCCAGTACCCGGGGTCCTACGGCTTAACGTGCCCATCCGACGCACGTCGGGTATTCAGTGGCTCGAGCGTTCGTACCTGCCTGGGATCGAACCTGAGGTCATCCCAATGGCAGTCACGTACGCTGACCACTAGGTAACCCTCGGCCCAAATTTTATTTTTTACAATAAAAGAGCGGTGCCTCTGACTGACTCAAACATTTCGGTTCACCATGCAATATGTAACATGACACAGTATGTAAAGTGCGAGAAAATATTTCAAGTAATTTATTGATCGGAACGTGTTTTCAATGTATTATATAACTGAAGGGTATAACTATAAGCCACGCCCGTCCAGTTTGTAATGAAAAAGTTGCATAGTGAAGGCAGAACTTGTTTACTATCTTGAAGCACTTACCGAGTAATGTTTAACTTTAGCAAAATCTTCCTTTTAAGTATGTGCACGGTAATTGGATTGATGGATAGGTAGTAAATTTCGGATTTTTCTCAAATGGCGTGCTGTACTCTGCTATTCATTGTCATCCCTCTCATTCTGCTCTATCCAAGAATTTGTTGCATGAAAAGTAAACTTTGCGTGTCGATTTCCGGGAACCGCATGAAGTGCAATGCAAGAGCAGGACAGTTTGAGCACCTAACCAGCATTGTGTGAAAATTCCACTGCGGCCATGCAATGAGGTGTACCAGTTCCGCACGTCTAAGGTGCCGATTACTATAGTTCTAACTGTATTCAATTGGGTCTGTCAGTAGACATGAGCGGTCATGGGAGAACACGCAAGTAATCTTTGTGTTCCCTCGAAACTGCTGAATAATCCGGGCCTTACGCCATGACGCGCTGTTCAACTGGTCTACATCTTGGTCTGGAAACACTGTCTGCACAAACGAATGAACCCATCTGAAATATTCGAATGGTACGAGATGTTGTTTAGGGGGCCATCCATCGCTATCACAGGAAAGAGAGTGTCTCAGCAAAACAACACCTAGAGTATTACGCCCTTGTCACCAACCACCACCCATTAAATCAGGGAGACTCGTATGATGTTCCCCAGAACTGTACGCTCCCAACCTCGAGCACAAGCATATCATCCAACCTGTGGATGCAATAGGATGTGTTTGACTATTTCCGGAGATTTGTTGACTTTGTATGGTGTTCAGATGTATGTGTTCGTTTCATGCGTAGTTGATAAGCTGTGGAGATTCGTAGAGCTGTTTTGCCCGAAAGGTGACAGGCACGGTAAAGTTTTATGCTGTAATTCTTTTGTTTATTTCTTTTGTGTTCCTTTGGTCGTGGCAGGGGACGCCATGGCTGCTTCGAGCAATTTGTCTCTTCCACCAATCAGCGTTCTCGAACGCGTATCTGCATTTAATCATGCGGATAGACCTCTCGCTTCCTCTCCTCTGACTTAACAGATGGCTCATCCAATCATAGTACTTGAGCGTAAGTCTGGAATCACTGCGGCTACGAGAGCTCAATCTTCGATGATTTGTCCTTTTCCCTTTCGATACTTGATGTCACCTCAAAGTCGTATAGTGCCCTGCAGTGTCCGCATATGATCTTGGCTAACTGCCTTGATGATGACCAAACATTTCTGATGACGTAAGGCCTGCATGTACTTAAGCGTAGTCTGTGGCTCCTACTGTATTTTCCCAGGGGTATTTTAAAGAATCGTCTGCCTGGGCTCTCAAAGTCGTGCATACATCATTGGTTTGACTGTGCTGGATCACACCAAAGGATGCGTAAGCTAGCGGGGCCTTTACACGATCTTATGGGAACGTCTTCTCGAGACATTGGAATGCGTTGGGTGATACGGTTATACGTCAATTCGTCGCGTGCGACAATTCGTCGACTGCGTCAATTCGTCGACTGCGTCAATTCGTCGACTGCGACGATTCGTCACGCGTCAATTCGTCGACTGCGTCAATTCGTCGACTGCGACGATTCTTCACGCGTCAATTTGTCGCGCGTCAATTCGTCGCGGATAAATTCGTCGACTGCGTCAATTCGTCGCGTTTGCAGATTTTGGTTACATAAAAAACGAATGCAGAAAAACGTAAGATTTCGAACGTCTTTAGCCCTGATCAAATTTATAAGGTTTGGACACTCAGACAGGATAGGAATATTACGCTTTTTCTTTGGCACTAAAAATATTAGACGGTAGACGGTTTTTGGAAGGGGTCAGGGCCAAGTTGGTCAGAGCCCCCCATATAAAATTTTTTCGTAAAATCTACAGTTTTCAATTCAGAACCACCAAATCTGGTTTACTATCTCATGGTACTCTAACTTACACGGTTGTCGGTTTTTGGAACGGGTCAAGGCCCAGGGGGTCGGAGCTCCCACCCCTCACTCACATACAAAATTTTCGTAAAATCTATTTTTCAATTCAGAACCATCAAATTTGGTATCATGAAACTCCAACTTAGACGCTAGACGGTTTTTGTAAGGGGTTGGAGCCCGGGGGTCAGAGCCCCCCCCCCCCCCCTCATAAAAAATTTCGTAAAATCTACAGTTTTCAATTTAGAACCACCAGATTTGATATACTATCTCGTGGTACTCTAACTTAGACGGTAGACAGTTTTTGGAACGGGTCAAGACCCGGGGGGTCAGAGAATCCCACATACAAAATTTTCTTAAAAACTACGGTTTTCAGTTCAGAACCACCAAATCTGGTATACTCTTTCATGGTACTCTACCTTAGACGCTAGAAGGTTTTTAGAAGGGGTTGGAGCCCGGGGGTAAGAGCCCCCGCCCCATAAAAAAATGTCGTAAAATCTACAGTTTTCAATTTAGAACCACTAAATTTGGTATACTATCTCATGGTACTCTAACTTAGATGGTAGACGGTTTTCAGAACAGGTCGGGCCACAGGGGGTTAGAGCCTCCCACACACAAAATTTTCGTAAAATCTACAAGTTGCCGCTCCGGTGGCGCAGTGGTCTAAGCGATGGCTTCTGATCATTCGTCCGAAAGGGGTCCGGGTTAGAATCCCGTTCAGGCATGGATGTTGTGTTTGTCTTACGGCACTGGCTCTCTCCCTTCCCTGGAACCAGTGACCCTAAATTAGGGACGGCGACTGCTTATAGCCCATTGAGTTGCTCACGGTGGTCGTTAAACCTCCAATAAAAAAATCTACAGTTTTCAATTTAGAACCACCAAACTTGGTATACTATCTCATGGTGCTCTAACTTAGACAGTAGACGGTTTTTGGAACGGGTCAAGGCCCGGGGGTAAGAGCATCATCCCTACAAAATTTTCTTAAAAACAACAGTTTTCAATTCAGAACCACCGAATCTGGTATATTATCTCATGGTACTCTAACTTAGACGCTAGACGATTTTTGGAAGGGGTTGCTGCCCGGGGGTAAGAGCCCCCTCATTAAAAAAATTCGCAAATTCTACAGTTTTCAATTTAGAACCACCAAATTTGGTATCTATCTCATGGTACTGTATCTTAGACGGTAGACCGTTTTCAGAACAGGTCAATGCCCGGGGGGGGGGTCAGAGCCCCCATACAAAATTTTCTTAAAAACTACAGTTTTCAATTCAGAACCACCAAATCTGGTAAACTATCTCATGGTACTCTAACTTAGACGCTAGACGATTTTTTGAAGGGGTTGCAGCCCGGGGGGTAAGGGCCCCCCTCATAAAAAAAATTCGTAAAATCTACAGTTTTCAATTTAGAACCAGCAAACTTGGTATACTATCTCATGGTACTCTAAGTTAGACGGCAGACCGTTTTTGGAACGGGTCAAGGCCCGGGGGTCAGAGCCCCCCACATACAAAATTTCCTTAAAAACTACAGTTTTCAATTCAGAACCACCAAATCTGGTAAACTATCTCATGGTACTCTAACTTAGACGCTAGACGGTTTTTGGAAGGGGTTGGAGCCCGGGGGGTAAGAGCCCCCGTCATAAAAAATGCCGTAAAGTCTACAGTTTTCAATTTAGGGCCACCAAATTTGGTATACTACCTCATGATACTCTAACTTAGACGGTCGACGGTTTTTGGAACTGGTCAAGACCCGGGGGTCAGAGTCCCCTCCCACACACACACATACATCATTTTCTTAAAAACTACAGTTTTCAATTCAGAACCACCAAATCTGGTATCATGAAACTCTAACTTAGACGCTAGACGGATTTTGGAAAGGGTTTGAATCCGGGGGGTGAGAGCCCTCCCTCCTCATAAAAATTTCGTAAAATCTACAATTTTCAATTTAGAACAACCAAATTTGGTATACTATCTCATGTTTATCTAACTTAGACGGTAGACGGTTTTGGGAAGGGGTCGGGGCCGGGGTCAAGGGAGCCCCATACAAAATTTTCGTAAAAAGTTCCGTTTTTTACTCTTAAGAATACCCTATCTACGTTCTAAGGCGCTCTTTGGCCTTTTGAGGGCCTTGCACCATAAACCATCAACCAACCAACTAACCAACCTAATATGCGTTTAATGGTGTATTAAAAACACAAATCAATATAGTTTAGCTTTCACTACCAACGAACGGCTTATCAGGAAGAAATATAATGTAATGTAAATAGAGAGTTCCAGATATTCAAAATTCAAAACGGTAAGAAAAAGATGATCAATGCCAATGTGAAGTCGTACACAATCGACATCACATAGGTACATTGCATTTCTGTGTTGCGGGATTCACAGAAGCACACGCCACATGTACGGCAGTTCTATAGATGTCTCCCAGAAGGTAAGTATTCCCATTCCTTTTTATTTTTTTTTGTTTCGCAAAATTAAATTAACTAAATCAAAAAATTTAAAATACGTTTACTGGAAAATTGCAGGAATATCTTTTCATTCATTAACTTTCACCCGCTGAACTTGGTGATTCCACAAATAGTGATATGTACCTGGCAAATAACTGGTATCCCTGCTAGTACAAATTATATTAATGATTTATTTGCGTCCAGTTCAATCTAGTATGTCCATAAGAGCGTTTGGGGCCGTATGAAAAATACATTTCAACGTGTGCCACTACGGCGGCAGAATGATCTAGGGGCTGGCTTCTGACCACTTTTCAAGAAGAATTTTGTATGTGGGGCACTTACCCCCGGGCTTTGACCCGTTCCAAAAAACCGTCTACCGTTTAGGTTAGAGTACCATGACATAGTATACCAAATTTGGTGGTTCTAAATTGAAAACTGTAGATTTCACGAAATTTTTTATGAGGTGGGGTCTGACACCGTGCCCGTCCCGTTCCCAAAACCGTCTGTCGTCTAAGTTAGACTACCATGAGATAGTGCACCAAATTTGGTGGTTCTAAATTGAAAACTGTAGATTCCACGAAAATTTTGTGTGGGGGCTGTAACCCCCCGTGCCCCGACCCGTTCCAAAAACCGACTAAGTTTGATTACCATGATAAAGTATACCAAATTTGGTGGTTCTAAACTGAAAACTAGATTTTACGAAATTTTAATGGGGGAGGAGGGGGTGCTCTGAACCCCGGGCTCCGATCCTTTCAAAAAAAACCGTCTACAGTCTAAGTTAGAATACCATGATATAGTATACCAAATTTGGTGGTTCTAAATTGAAAACTGTAGATTTTACGATAATTTTGTACTGGAGGGGGAGGCGGGTTCCGACCTCCCGGGTCCCGATCCGTTCCAAAAACAGTCTTCCGCCAAAGTTGGAGTTTCATGACACCAAATGGTGGTTCTAAATTGAAAACTAGATTTTACGGCAGTTTTGTGTGTGGGGGGCACTGACCCCCTGCTCAAACCGCTTCCAAAAACCGTCTACAGTCTAAGTTAGAATACCACGAGATAGTATACCAGATTTGGTGGTTCTGAATTGAAAACTGTAGATTTTACGAAAATTTTGCAGGGGGTCTAACACCCGGGCCCCGACCCGTTCCAAAAACCGACTACCATCTAAGTTAGAGTACCATGATATAGTATACCAAATTTCGTGGTTCTTAATTAAAAACTAGATTTTATGAGATAGTGTACCAAATTTGGTGGTTCTAAATTGAAAACGGTAGATTTCACGAAAATTTTGTGGGGGGGGGCTGTAACCCCCCGTGCCCCGACCCGTTCCAAAAACCGACTAAGTTTGATTACCATGATAAAGTATACCAAATTTGGTGGTTCTAAATTGAAAACTGTATATTTTACGAAAGTTTTGTATGGAGGGGTCTCTGATCCCCCGGCCCCGACCCTTTCCAAAAACCGTCTCCCGTCTATGTTAGAGTTTCATGACACCAAATTTAGTGGTTCTGAACTGAAAATTATAGATTTTGCGCAAATTTTTTATGTGGGGGCTCTTACCCCCGGGCCTTGACCCGTTCCGAAAACCGTCTACCGTCTAATATTTTTAGTGCCAAAGAAAAAGCGTAATATTCCTATCTTGTACGTTTCCCTGCATTCGTTTTGTATGTAACCAAAATCTGTCAACGCGACGAATTGACGTAGTCGACGAATTTGTCCGCGACGAATTGACGCTCGACGAATCGTCGTGGTCGACGAATTGACGCGCGACGAATTGACGCAAGCGACGAATTGACGTGACACCGGGTGATACCAAGGTTCTTAGATACATCGTTAGGTTGAGCCATTTCGGATATGAGCCGCTATTGGCTGACGAAATGATGTCATACAGAAAGCAAGGCAGCGAGCGGCAAGAGCCATCACTCGAACGGGTTACATGTTAGTTATGAATGTTAACAAATCCGATGGAAAATGTTTTCAATTACTTGAAATTTCAAAGTTTAGCATATTTATTAGCGATCTCTTTTTTCCTGCTTCATGAATTAATTTTAAAAACTGAATATCCCCGCACCGTGATAGCTGGTTTTCCAGTTATTTGGGGAGTAGAAACCCCACGGACCGAGCTGACCTTGTTACGGAACATCTGGTATTTTCTTCCTTGTACGATAGCATCACCGTAGGCACGGCTATGTACTCAGATGATGTGCAGTAGCCACCCCACTGCCCAAGCCGACTTATACTGTTCGATGTTTCCTTTTTTTCAATTTTGTTTTGAAATCTTGACAGGCACCCGACTCAGTCGTAGGTTGCTGAGGTTGTGATTATGCGCCAGCGCCGGAGTTATTTCCTCGTTTCATTTTCCTTTTTTCTCCATTTTATGTTTCTGCTCTGTTTTCCCGCGCTGGTTAGCTGTATCTACCAGCACGTTTGCCATGTGCGGTGACCCGTAAGGTGGAAAAGGGGATGCTGGAGGCTGAGGTTTTTGGGGGACGGGGTGTAGGTACCAACACTCCTCTTTGCTTCCTGCTTCGCCCTAGAAGGTCGCCTAGGAACTAACCCACTCCTAGTCAATGAAATCTGTGGCCTAGTGGAGTCAAGACTTCTGACGGCTTGTCGGTTTATACGACAGGGTGAGCTTGGGGATAGTGTGGTCACGTCAATGGTGTGTTACTGCCGCACAGGAAATTCAAAGTATACGCCGAGTACATGACTGTATTATCAACTGACTATATCCGCTGCCTATCTCCAGAACCGTGTCCTTCGTCTTTTGACGCTTGCGGGTCTCCCGTGCTCCCCTGCTGGGCTCCGTGGTGGGTGGGGAGGTCAACGGACGAATTTTCTTCCATTCTTTATTGATCCTGTTAACTCTCTCCCTTTTACAAAGCTCAATAATGCTTTGCATAAGGAGCCTAGCTCCTCATGTAGGAAAATGCGTACTTTTCCTACATGAGGAGCTAGGCTCATCATTCATACAAAGGGAGGGTGCTCAGAAAAATTTTCAGAAGGCCTTGCAGAGAGCCGTTGGGTCGCCAAAAAGTGTGAAGCAGTTATAATCAGGAGATCTCTTGGTGAAAACGTCAATTCCACGCCATGGTGAATTGCTGCTAAATGTTTTCCACTTGGGTGGTGCACTTGTGGATATCAAACCTCACCAATCCCTGAATTCATCCCGAGGTATTATCTCCGAACGTGACCTCATGGATGTTTCAGAGGAGGAACTTCTTGAGGAGTTTGCTAGTCAAGGTGTGACAGCAGTGCGTCTTATGAAGTTTCGCCGGACTGGGAGCCTGGTGAACTCTAGGACAGTTATTTTGACATTTGATCGCCGGGCTCTACCATCCCCCATCCATGCGGGCTATTTGAAATGCGATGTGTGATTATACATTCCAAACCCCTTTCGTTGCATCAGATGCGAAGTGCATGGACACTCACAGCAATTCTGTCCTGGTGCTGCAAATTGCAGTTTTGTGGTTCGCAGGATGATTATCGGGTGAACCATAATAAGGCTGCTCTGATGCACTTCCCCATTGCGTTAACGCAAAGGAGACCATGCGTCCAATTCGAGGGGTCTGCCCGAGGTGGATTGAGGTGAGGAAGATTCAGGAAGTGAAGGCTGTCGAACACCTTTCTTACCCGGAAACTAGGAAAAAGGTTGTCCCCGCTGCCTCTGGAGAATGTGCCTACGCTTTCGTCTTAACTTCTAGGCAATCTATTGCAACTCAGACGGATATAAGTGTTCGGAATGACTGTCCTTTTTTTTTTTCAAGAAATTTGTGCTGCTGGACTGGAGGTGTTTGGCGCTTCTAAGACCGATTATTTGTCTTCGCCACTGCAGCCGAATGGTGGAGATCTCCTGCAGCCTCTCCTTGGCGGGTAGTTTCAGAACAATTGTCACGTGCAGCGACGTCTGACTCTTTTAATATCAAACAAAAAGAAAAGAGCAAGGAATCTACGGTAACACAGTCTCAGACAAAGGTTTCAGCCGGGACGACTCAGTCCAAGTCCTCATCTTGGAAACGTCCACCAATACTCTCCCTGGGTAGCACGCCGCCGAGGGGCCCTGTAGAGCCACCTGGGTAACTGATGGGCACCGAGACCTTTCAGGTGTCCGAGTTTTTCTCGAGTTTTCAACACCTTTTTTCATCATAGCTTTGATCATAAAATGGAATTTCCGAGGACTCCGACCACGAATTGACAGATTGAAGTGCTTGTTGGTTTCAGATACACCAGTGTGCATGTGTCTCCAAGAGACAAAAAGCTCCGGAGTTAGGACATTCCTTCGATGCGACGGCACAGTATTTTTCTTTTCAGAATTTGCAACCTTATTTCTCTTTCTATGTCAAATTATAACAGATTAGTTCGATTAGAGGAATATTAATTTTGATTGGCATTTTCTTGGGTAACCAAATATTGCGTTGGTCGTGTTAGATAAACCAACTTTATCTGTAATTTCCTCTTACTTTGATCTTCAGATTTGCTGGCTCCATTGTATGCAGTAGCACGTTTCAGGGGTTTTGTACGACTACAAGATAAATGTCGCCTGCAATAAAAAAAAAAGAAGCTACAAATCCCAGCAATCTGTTTAAACCTGTGTGTTTGTTGAGGATGTAACGAAACTATACAAATGATTTTTTCTATTGCTTAGAGTAATTTTCCCCAAATGAGAGAAGTGGATGACCATTGGGACGCTAAGCAAGTTGTTTAGCTGTTTGTTCCTTCGGTTTTGGTCTGTGTCTGCCTTTTTCCGCAAATGAGATAAGTGGATGACCATTGGGACGCTAAGCAAGTTGTTTAGCAGTTTGTTCATTCCGCTTTGGTCTGTGTCTGCCTTTTTTCCACAAATGAGATAAGTGGATGACCATTGGGACGCTACGCAAGTTGTTTATCTGTTTGTTCATTCCGCTTTGGTCTGTGTCTGCCTTTTTCCGCAAATGAGATAAGTGGATGACCATTGGGACGCTAAGCAAGTTGTTTAGCTGTTTGTTCATTCCGCTTTGGTCTGTGTCTGCCTTTTTCCGCAAATGAGATAAGTGGATAACCATTGGGACGCTAAGCAAGTTGTTTAGCTGTTTGTTCATTCCGCTTTGGTCTGTGTCTGCCTTTTGTGATATACGACTGTATGTAAATATTCTGAATGAAATCTGCTCCGTGATAGAACATCTTTTTAGCCAGGTGAGAGGAACATCTCAGGATTATTAGCTACTTAAATAAGTGAAAATGCATATCGGCCTACTGAATTCAGAGGAAACATTTAGAAAACCGAGATGAAGCTGAAAAATTCTCTTCATGGATTTCCGTTCTCACTGTTTGTCATTTATTAGCTTTTTAGTTTTCTGGATGTAGATTTAGACAGTCATACCTTCATATCAGATATACTTTTGTGTCTGGAAAAGTATAACCTAAAAATTGAATTCCTTAGTCTAATTCGGAAGATCCATAAAACAAGAAAGAAATTTGAGATCATCATACACATACAGCAACTGTGAAGAAGCAGAGTAGGGTTACCTGTCATCCCTATATTACGAGAAAAGTTTGAAATTAGTGCCAGTTTTCATTTGACCTTTCTTTTAGCCATTACAATTTATAATTAATTGTTCATTGGGAAATGTCAATATTACTTCTAACATTAATATTCCAGACTCCCTTTCCTCCGTACCAAAGGTTTTCCAAGACACGCACACAAATTTAAAAGAAATATTTGTAATCAGTTCGACATTCAGAGCGAAAATCTTTGCAATAATTTCAGTCTTGCAACAGCTGAATCAGTTCTACGGCCTTCTTTTTTCGCCTCGTACGGGCTCATATATATGTTAACGAAAAGTGATTATGATCTCCTTCTGATTTCTCTTTCTTTTTTAGCAAACATAACACAGGGAAATCAGTGCGTGTAAGCCTAAACATTGAAGGACAGCAACGTTCATTTAGCGCATTGTTTCATACAAGACAATGACATCCCAGATTTGTTCCATTGTGAATACACCCCAGAGGAAAAGAGTTTTCACAGTTTCGTATTTTGAACAAGTCAATGATGACTCAATCGTTTTGCCTTTCTTCAATAGTTCTTGTTGCCTTAATAACATCTTACAGTCGGGCATGACCATTTCGCTGGCGTCTGTTCTGTAGAAATACAGTAAGTGGTACTCTGATATTCAAGTCTTGGTTATTGTAGTACACTCTGTTTTCTTTCGTTTGTTTTTGTCAGATATTTAATAACCTCCTATAGTCATATAGGACTATTAAGAGTCATACGTCCTCTAATCCCCGGGAAGCGGATTAGAGCTAGCGCACAGCAAGAAGGACACAACACCCCTACACCTCATCCGGAAACCAAACATAGGCCCAAATTGTGTGATTGGTCAAAAACCTATGCCACTATATACACATTGAGATTCCGAGGCTGTATTGCATGCCATTTGGGACGTGAGAATAAGATTAGATATGACATGGTGATCTACTAGCGATATAATTATTAGTAGTAAAATTGCTCTACTACTGCTTTATAAATTTTTTGCCCCGGCCACCACCAGCATGTCCGAGTATGTTATTGTGGCCTGCAGTTATCCAGGCAATAACATGCTTTTATACCATACTTCAGCCTGTTGTAACATGATATGCAAAGAAACTACCACAAGTACACAGCTCATATCTCTGTACTAGCAGAATGTTTGAACACGTAGGATATTCGTCTTGCGAAAATTATGAGCAGAATTGTGAGTCATGCATTAGTGTAGCGGAAGTGCTCAGCTGGTCACTATAAAAACCAAATTAGGAATTCACCTCGTCCTACTTTTACATTATTTTTTCGTCCTTTAGTAAGCCAGTTTTTACTTTTTGTGTAATGGTGCGAATTTGCTCAAAATTCATTTGGTTTTGAATTTTCAAAAATATTTTCATTGATTCTTTTTTGGTTCCCGCTTGCTATGCCACAAGCAATTTTGTTAACATGCCTTTTATAATTACATTTGCAATTTCATTACTCTTAAGATATTTTAAGAATTACTTCTATGATTTTAGTAATACCTTTTCTCCTTTGATTTATTGTTTCAGAGATGAGATAGTTCGGAATGCTTTTCATTTTCGCACCTTGTTTCCTTTAAATATATCTCAAATGTATGTTTAAGGATCCGCATTAAGATGTTTTTAAGTGTAATTCCTGAATTTATGCTTTATTTTTTTCATGTAAAAAATATCACCCCTGAACAAAAATGCTTTTTGTCCAGGAGTAACATGTGTTTGTAGCTTTTGTAAATTAAAATGCCATACATCTTCTCGCTGTAAAAAAATAAACAACGAATAAACAAACAGGCAAACAAAAAACGTAAGGTTTCTCCGAGTAAATTTTTTTCAAAGTTAACATAATTCATTTATAATTCCATGTCTTGAAATCCCTTTTGCCGGAATTCAATGCGAAAAGTTTTGAACTGCATTCACTATGTGTACAAGTCTTAGGATTTATTCATGTTTTCCTTCAGCGGCATTATTATTTATGTTCTCGATAGGAACAATTGCTGTTCAAAAAATTTGCAGGAAAGGCTCTTCAAAATATTTGCAGAACATTCATCCCTTTTGTGTCTTCTAATGGCAAATTAACACCAGCCCTTAGGAGCAAACGCTGTCACCCGTGCAAGATAAGGACCTTACTTATAAAAAATGAAGATGATATAACTACACTTTTCTTTGTGCAATATTATTTCCGCTTAAAAAATAATGTTTTTATCTGACCAAAAATAAATTTAGGGGTTATGCACTTGCTCCGAAACAACTTTCGAATAGTCTGGCCAATTATAACGGCTGTTCCTTCGATTGTCACCATTTTCTAACATCAGATTCAACTTTCCTGTGACAGATCGAATCAGATGATCTTAGAACTTGTCAACGCATGAGTATCAGCTCTTATTCCGCGAAATGCCCACTACAGAAATGTAAGAAGGCTAAGGGAAGAAGTCAAATATCTTCTAACAAGGATTGCCCGTACAATGCGAGGAATGCCAGAAAGATAAAATGTTCATACCGCACTGTGACAAATCCCAGTGTCGAGATTTTACGTAAACTTGAATACAGAGATGAAAACAATATACAAATATCGATTATGTGTTTTGTTATATCCTTTAAAATTTGCATTGGTATTATTCTGCATATGCCCAAATATATATAAAGACACAAGAGTAACAATGACATGATTGCAATTACTTATACCGCATTCATCAAGCAAATCATGCTTCCTCAACGATGCTGTATGGCATGCGATATCAGACATTTTTCTGATCTGAACAACGTTAAGAAACCGTTGAATCAAAATTTCCAACAGCAAGTTGAAAATAAAACGAACTATTCGAAGTTAAAATACTGAATAAAGATAAAAAATTGTCAACAAACATCAGCTTTTGTCAGGATAGAAGAAACGACAACCACAGGAGACACATTTTCTAAGAACATTTCTCATTGGTCGAACAGGAAACGTCGCATAAGGGACTGTGTATGTGATTAACACGGAGGGTCCTGCAACTCTCCGACATTATACATGACCGTTATTCCACCTCATCATGAGAAACTATGTGTCTCCATTTCTCGGCTTCAAAGGACAATTTTCTAATCCAAAGGAATGCAAAAGTAACAATAGGAGTTTTATCTGTTGTCTGATTATTTGATGCGTGTTTGGCAAAGTACACCCTGTGTGATACCACCGAATGCAGATTTCACAAACTTCATTTCCGGTCGTAAAGTGTAATGAAGCTCAAGATCCTTTCATAGCGTCGCGTGGTTACATAGAGTGGAATGCAAAACCGATTTTTCTTCCAAAGTGAAAGTAAACAACATACCCTTATCTGATGGGATGGAGGTTCAATTTTGGCTGAGTCGCTGTCCTTAATCTCTCAAAGTTGTAACACAGCGTGTTACGTGTCCACGCTGTCTGGGCATAGCGGGGTACATATAAAAGAATTAAAGAACCGTGTACTTTTGATAACACTGGTCAACAAATTTTAAATTGTTGTTTGGTAGAGACGAAATTACGTTTTTATTATTAACCCTTTAACGACCATAACGCCCAAAACGCCCGTGCATACAAACGGCCATAGCAGCCCGAGGCGCCTGTTTGTAGTAAGTCATATTTCCTACCATTGTCTGTTCTTCACATTTTCTCGACCTATGAGGGATCAGCAGGAGTCACCCTCAGCCGCTATCGTTGTTATTAAACAAAGAAGTGAACCAAAAGACAGTTTCAGGCGTAATGGTATTTAGAGTGATACAAGATTTTGGGGTCATGGTCGTTAAAGGGTTAATACTGCTGTACTGAATTTGAAAAGAGACGAAAAACTGCCGAGTTAGCTATCGATGTTAAGATAGTTGTGTAACTATTTATGTATATATATGGTGATAAAGATGTCCAGTTCGTGTAGTTTGTAAAACTGTACAAGACTATCCCCTTTCATTCGGAATAGCTGTTTTAGTTTTTGAGAAAATTGTGCTGGCACCGTTTTTAGTCACATTCTCGCGATTTTGGTTTAAAAACAGCTTCCAAAAGACACCATCGCAATTATCTTTGTAGCAAATGGGACCTGGAAAACAATACGTAGCTAGTTTGTGTAGTTTGTAAAACTGCACAAGACTATGCCCTTTAATTCGGAATATATGTTTTAGTTTTTGAGAAAATTGCGCTGGTATAGTTTTTAGCAAAATTTTCTTATGTTAAATTCGCGATATAAAAATAATTACATTCGGAGGGGAAACTAGAATTAGTCTTTGCCCTCCCCTACATTTCATTATTGCGGCTAATATTTATGGTTCTTCACAAAGCGCAGTGTAAACTAAATGCTATCCCTTGACTGCTGAAAAATAGGGATGCTAATCGCATTGAATTTCCTACCATACCTATTAAAAGAGTTGCTATTGGATCTTGAAAAGCAGAGCCAACTGAAACTTTTTATTACCATATTCAGGTTCAACGTCCATCAAAAGAAAAAGAAAATCGGCTGCTTCGATTTCCGTACTTTTTTGGCAGTTGACCAGTGTAATCGCAAAAGAAGTATAAACGAATTTGGTATAATCGAACTGAAAAAGCAAAAGAAGCTACAGTAAAATATCGGGACTAACCCAGAATTACGTATAAAAATGAAAAACGTATAACTGAGGACAGTGGCGTGCCAAGAAATGTTTTCGGGGGAGGGGGTACGAATTTTTTTATACAACTAAATGTGTTATGAGTGCATTTTTAAAATGTATGCGACAACCGAACAAAAATATTCAAATAAATATTCCTGGAAATTATTATGAATATTCTTATTACCTGTATTCTTATCGCTTATATTTGCTATTTATCTGTGCAGAAAACAAGTTGGGAAAAGTGACTGGTATCCTGATAACACAGATTTGTGTGCGAGAAATCTGTTTTCCAAAGCACTAACAGACATCTCTAAAAATTGTACATAAATTGAAATAAATCCTGTAACAGTCTGGGTTTTCTGGGTTTATGTTACAGCGTTGGTTTTGTTTTGATGTGATTCTTGGTATTTCAATCAAAACACGTTGCTTTTCAACGTGCTTTAGAGTAATTTGCAATAATTCACGGAACTCAAATTTGGCATTGCCTCGTTGCCACAGAAACTTTCAGTATACTTCTGTTTTGGCTTTTCCTTGCAATGGTACATTCTGGTCCTTGGCTCCTTGCCGCTTTCTCATCTTCATAAAAAAGACAAGTTCAATTGTTGCCATGAGGCATAAAGACAACTTCAAGTACTAATAAAACTTTGCCTTTGAAAATCGCGTTTTTGAAATATCGAAAAGTTTCAAACTTACGGACCCCCCCCCCGGGGCGCAGTGGTCTAAGCGATGGCTTCTGATCATTCGTCCGAGATCCGTCCGGGTTCGAATCCCGGTTAGGCATGAATATTGTTTGTCTTACGGCCCTACCTGCCTCTCTCTCTTCCCTGGAACCAGTGGCGCTAAATTAGGGACGGGCGACTGCTTATAGCCCACTGAGTTGCTCACGGTGGTCGCTAAACCTCCAGTCAATCAATAACCCACCCCCACCCCCTCCCCGGGCACGCCACTGACCGAGGTTCCGCTGTATTTCGGGCTCATGTTGCAGAAAACAAAAATGGGTCCCTTCAAATTCGGAGGGATTTATTTATAACATTCTCTGAAGACAAAGAATGAAATAAGAATGAAATTGCGTGGAGGACAGTAAATATCCTACCGCCTTACCGTTTACAGAAAAATTATCACATCAAAGTTTTGTCAGATAATCATAGGGTCAAAAAAACACATTGAATTTGATGCCTTACCGAAAAATTATCATGCTAAAGTTTTGTCAGATAATCATCGGGCCAAAAAGCATATTGAAATTGATCCCTTACCGAAAAATTATCATATGAAAGTTTTGTCAAATAATCATCGGGCCAAAAAAAAAAAAACACATTGAAATTGATTCCTTACCGAAAAATTATTTATCATATGAAAGTTTTGTGAGATAATCATCGGGCCAAAAACACATTGAAATTGATCACTTACCGCAAAATTATCATATGAAAGTTTTGTCAGATAATCACCGGGCCAAAAAACACATTGAAATTGATCCCTTGCCGAAAAATTATCATATTAAAGTTTTGTCAGATATCACATTGTAATTGATCCCTTAAATTACATTCCTTGTATGCAGCGCTACAGTCTAATGTGCATTTTCGAAGGTTTTACTTCGGTATCATTTCCACAGTTTTCACTGGCTAATGTTCTGTACATAAATCAGAAATTTGCCAAAATTATCGATCTTTCTCAAAAGGGACGAAAAAGTGTACTCATAAATTTTCCTAGAAAACTAAAGCTTAACAATCACGGAAGTGAACTCCTTATCTGAATTTCTCCGTTATGTTTTAAAACAAGTATGGGGTCATTTCAATTGTTTTTAACACGAAATGAATGTCCATAAAAATAACAATAGGAATGTTTGTTCCTGTGGCAGTCATTATCAAAGACTGTTCAACAGACTGGCATAGGGCATGCTACATAGCTTGTCTCTAAACAATTGAGAATGTTTTTATCAAAAATGCGCAATACTGCATTCGACCGTGGCACGAGTCTCGAATAAACGGTAGTCCTTGTCGTAAACATAGAAACATGCCACACCTGTTTGTCACGTATGCGTCGTCGATAGTGCGCGGTTTAATAAGCGTTGTTTCGTAAAATGACAAGTGGCTTCGCGCTCTGACTTTCGAAAAAAAATGGATGTGGAAGAGGAACAAAGATGCGCCATTAAATTTTGCTGTCGAATTAAGAAGTCTGTCCGAGAGACTTTCCGTCTTATGCAAGAGGCTTATAAAAATGAATGTCCAGGAAAATCAACAATTTAGAGATGGCATAAAGAATATATGGATGGTCATGAGTCGACGGCTTTAATCGCCCGTGGAGGATGATCTTCAGCGAGTATTGCAAATGTAAATATCAGTACAATAAGTGTTATTAAACGGGAAGACAGACACCTATCAATTAGAGATATTGAAGATATGGTTCACATTTGAAAATCATCAATTCACAGAATTTTAAACGAGCATTTGGGCATGAAACGAGTTTGTTGAACTTGGGTTCCCCATTTCTTCTCATGTGTGGCCGAATGCAAGGCCGTACATTGTCAGTTCTGACGTTTCTTATTTGAAGAAAAAGAATATTAAGTTGATGTCCCAACCTGCATACAGTCCAGACTTGTCACTTCTGGTTGTTCTCCATATTCTCATGTGCAGCCGAATGGAAGGCCGTACATCGTCAGTTCTGACGTTACTTATTTGGAGAAAATGAATATTAAGTTGATGGCCTAACTTGCATACAGTCCAGACTTCTCACTTCTGGTTGTTCTCCATATTCTCATGTGCGGTCGACCGTACATCGTCAGTTCTGACGTTTCTTATTTGGAGAAAATGAATATTAAGTTGATGCCCCAACCTGCATACAGTCCAGACTTGTCACGTTCTGGTTGTTCTCCATATTCTCATGTGCGGCCGAATGGAAGGCCGTACATCGTCAGTTCTCACGTTTCTTATTTGGAGAAAATGGATATTAAGTTGATGGCCCAACGTGCATACAGTCCAGACTTGTCACTTCTGGTTGTTCACCATATTATTATGTGCGGCCGAATGCAAGGCCGTACATCGTCAGTTCTGACGTTTCTTAATTGGAGAAAATGAATATTAAGTTGATGCCCCAACCTGCATACAGTCCAGACTTGTCACAATGCGACTTCTGGTTGTTCTCCACATAAAGAGCCTTTACGGGGACGACACTTTGTGGCTGATCAAAAATTTCTTAAATCTATGCAGGGGGTGCTTCAATAGTATTTCAGAAGAACAATTCTAGAAGACATTCAAATAGTGGGAGGAACGTTGGGCACCTGTATTCGATGCAACGGACAGTATTTCGGAAAAGATGACCACTTCCTTGATAATTAAGGTACGCAATTCAAAAAACAACAATATTCCCAGTTGTTTTGGGACAACCTTTGTACTTACGGCTTACAAAGAAAGCCGCCATTGCAAGGAGTAACTAGTGTGTTGACGTATTTGCTCGAATATTTAAGTTCTAAATCTTTAAGTGTTATGCGACACGAAATTTTCCTGTTTAGTAGTTTTTTTGACCGGTCAGTCTGATACCGAACCGGGGAGCAAGTTTTGTGTGATTTGGCTGTGCTATACTGCGCTGCTTTAGCAGAACTGACGATCTAAAGCGCGAGAGAGGGATTCATCCTACTCTCGCGATTTTCTTTTGAGATTTTTGCTCCCTTACGCTCCCTCAAAATCAGAGCAGTTACGGACTTAGAAAAACGCCCTTCTCAGGACGAAGTTCCGTACAGCCCACACAGTGACTTTAATATCAGACTTTGGGTACGTCGTCGCAGTACTGGTCCCCCTGACCAAAGGACGCTTTGATCCTTGGTGAGGCCAAAGCCCGAGCGCCCTGTTTTCAAAGTTTTGGCGAGAGTGGGAGAACCCCAGGGTGCCCACTCAGCACTTAGAAAAATCTCGTGAGTTCCCATATCTCTCACAGAGATGTCAGCTACCCACAAGGGTAAAGCAATTCCAAAGGGTCAGCCCCTAAACCGTCCGGGTCAACCCGGACTCTGACGTTAGTGGCCGAGAAACTACCAAGCCCTGTCGGTAGTTCTAAGGGGCCTTGCCCCACTTCCGAGACCAACCGGAAGGTAAATCCCAGCGCCAGGTTGAGGCCTTCCTCGAAGACTCTTTCTGCGGCGAAGGGTAAAACGGCCACTACACCCACGAAGCGGGCTTCCCCTTCTACTGAGCCAACTCAGTCAAATCGTGGTGAAAGCACGTCATTGCCACTTCCGCCCATGGCAAGCAAGGGGACATCACCGCCCCAACCCGAGTCCTCTCGGGTTTCTGTGGGGTCGTCTGATGGTCCTCCAGAGGCAACTCTGGAGGCCAACCAGCATCCCAGGACACCCCAGGTGCTAACACCACCGGCCTTCATAAGCCGCATCTTCTCTCTCCTAGGGGAAGTAGAGTCCGTTATTAGGGACTCTGGGGTCACTTCTCCAGGACGAGAACAAATGGAAGCAGGCCTAAAGAAAATACGCAGAGCTTGCGTCGTACAAGCACATGAGACGGCAGCCCTAGAAGGTAGGCTGTCCGTTCTCCTGGAGTCGCGTTGCAAGGCCGACGCCAAAGTGACTTCCTACACCGAAGCGGCCAGGAAAGGGGCTAGTACGGCGAAAGGGCACTTGCCCGCCCCAAGTGGGAGAAAGAAAAGTCGGGGTACAGGAGACACGTTCTCCTGGTTTATCCCACTGTCGAGAATACGTCATAAGAGGACGTAAAGAGGACCTTGCGAACTGCAGTCAACACAGCTAAACTGCAGTTAGGGGTCAAGAGCATTTGGAACATAAGGAAGGGTGGGGTTGTGGTGGAGTGTTCCTATCCTGATGAGCTCGACCACCTCGCCCAGGAGTTGAGTAGCAATCCGTTGACCAAAGATTGCGCGCTCCCAACAGCCCACGAAAGAGACTTCCCCGGTTGATCGTCTATGGTGTCGACGGGGATCTCTCGAGCAAGGAGTTCGAGGAAGGGGTTCGCGGGCAGAACCCCGACCTCTATAACGGGTTTACAGCTCGTTTCCCCATCAAGGGTAAGGGAGGTAGGGTCCACTGGGTGGCAGACGTGGAGCCCTAGGCCTTCAAACTCTTGATGAGGCGGAAGTCGCTGAACTTGGGTTGGTCAGTGCTCCACCTAAAGGAGTATTTACGCGAAGTCAGGTGCTTCCGGTGTAATGGCTTCGATCATTTCCGGACCAACTGTCCTGACTCCGAAGACAGATGTGGCAATTGCGGTGTAGTTGGCACCAGCATCACCAGTGTGCAGCCACCCCGGAGAGCAGCAACTGCTCAGCTGCAAATGCTACGTTCCGCCTGATGCTAGATGATACTCACTCTAGCTTCAGTAAGACGTGTCCAAGTCTTATTAGGGACCTTGAGCAACGAAAAAGTCGGGTCAACTATGGTTGACAGATGGTGGAACCCTTTTAGAGGTACGTCGCTCTAGATTTTGAGTTTGTTGGTCTTTGACCAAAGTGTTTCTGCTGACCCTGGCCCGAGTTCATCACCACAGCACTGGTCCTAGTCATGTGTACCATGTAAATAAATAACTTTGGGAATGTTTAATGTGATTCTGTGCTAAATATTTGTGAGAGGGTTGCATGAGACCCTCATACTATCAATGTGCATGTACTCATTTTGTTTTATTAGATACCAAATAAAGGACTCTAGTCCCAAAAACTCGCGTTGGCGGACGAGCTCTCGGCCACGAGATGAGAAAACTATCGAAAAAATTTGTTTGCCCCGCCCATAGCACGTCGCGCACATGGGTTATGATCGAAGGGTGCAAGGTACTGGTCCCGTGGGGGAGACAGAACCCCACAGGTCCCTGGACCGATTCTGTCCTTGTGAAAGACTGTGGTTTCCGGTGTCTGGCGGGCTAGCTATCGCAGCGCCGTCAGGGATCTGATTAATTCTAAACTTGTGAGAGAATCACACATTTCCCTGTGATGTCTGCAAAATGGACGGTACAGGTACAGTCATCAGCCTAGTAGTTTTCTTTATTTTTTTTTAGCAAGTGTGCAGTTTGTCATTTTCATGTAGGACTTCCGTCCACAGTGAGTAGAGTTTAGGTCCCAGCCACCTACAGCGAGATCGCCTTTTGGGCAGGACACAGAAACGGAAGGAATGAGAGCAAGTCTAGCGACTTTTGACAGAACAGTTTGTAGTGAGATTAGAGTACAGTAGATGGCGCCACCGTACAAGTACGATATTGCACATAGATGGGTGAGAGAATTTCAGGGAGGACATAGGAAAGGATACCCATTTAACCAGTGGGTCCAGCCTGGGGGCCGTCACTTTACGTGCTCGTCCGATGCACGGCGGATATTCAGCGATTGTTAGTAAATCACACCATCTCTGAAGGATCAGCCCAGGCTAGAACCTGGGGACACAGCATCGATAGTCTGAAACACTAACCACTAAGCCATCCGCGGCCTTTATTTTTTTATTTTTCTGCTCTGTATATATGGCCAGCCGCGATATAGCCCCGTATTTTCCTGCTTACTGGTCTTGTTTGTTTTTCTCGGACATGAGTAGTTGGTAATCGCAATTTGATCTAAAAGTTCTCGGGTCGTACGAGAACACCCTTTCTACGTAATTTATGCAGTGCATTATGAAATGAATCAAACGTTCTTGCTTTCCAATAGGCATCTGTTAATTGCCAACTCCTCCTATTCATAGTTGGAACTGTGCGTTCAATTGGTTCCCGTCGTTTCAGAACCGCTAACCTGACGTTATCCAGTCCATGCTACTGCAATGTTTTTGGCCGTTACTCATCGGGAAATCGTGATAGGTGCTACAAAATTTATTAGTTTGTTTTGCATTGCAGCGGACGATTTCAAATTGAAATACCAACAGGGAGGCTTGCTGGAATCAAAAATATCTACAATGTTATGATATTTCTATCGGAACCAGAGAGAGAGCTGAGAACGCGTATGTGACCTTGAACGTGCTTGCGTGCTCTTCCGTTGATGCTCGAAAATGCTTTTGTCACTTGTTTTTTTTTTCAAAAAAACAAAAAAAAAAGGAACTTACCTGTCTGGGAGTTGCTGTTTTGTACAATAGCTGTTCGTAGCTTCATCAATATCCGTGCGTTTGAGCGGTACATATGGTCTTTAAGATAACCCATAAAGAAATATTCGAACGGATTGAGGTCCGGAAAACAGGGTGGCCAATCTACTCCTTTGCCATAGTGTTTGCGATAGTTCAAGGCAATGACACATTTTTGAAATGCTCGTAGAACAGTGCAAAATATCGTTACTGTACTATACGGACGAACATTGTCTTGAATTAACAAGTTAGTAAAATCATGCATTTTCGAGCATCATCGCATTGCTTATGATACGCTTTCCAACATACAAGAAATCATTATTCAAGTTATTACTCAAGTTATGAGGATAATGGCTGCGGAATAAGTCTCGCTCTTGTTCCCTGACCTTTGACCATATTTCGATTTTATTAAACAGAATTGGTTCAGTATACCTTCAGAACAACATACTAAAGTTTTGTCGCAATAGAAGTATTTTTAATCAAGTTATAAGGAAATGACTGTGGAATAAATCTCGCTCCTGTGCACTGACATTTGACCCCATTTCGATGGTATTAAATAGAATCTATTCTGTATACTTCTGGAACAACATACTAAAGTTATGTCGCAATAGAAGCATTTTTAGTCGAGTTTTGACGATAATAGCTGTGGAATAAATCTCGCTCCTGTGCCCTGGCCTTTGACCCCATTTCGATCATATTAAAGAGAATTGGTTCAGTATACCTCCAGAACAACATGATAAAGTTTTGTCGCAATTGAAGCACTTTTACGCAAGTTATGACGCAAAAGAGCAATAGAATTGATCTCGCTCCTATGTCCATTATTCCGCCCATTTTCAATAGGGTTGGTCCCCAGGTGGTCCCCTACCACATACTAAAATTTCATCTTAATCGAACCATTTTTACGGGAGTTATCGTGCGGACGGTCGGACGGACAGACAGACAGACAGAGAGACGGACAAAGCTGGAGCATTTACGCTTCTTCAACCTACGGCTGGAAAGCGTAAAAAAGTAACCTTGCAGGTCACCAGTGAAATCCTGCAGACGTGGAATAAAAGCCGTTTCCACCACTGTCAGATATCTCTCGGATGTTACAGTTTCATTGATGAAGATGGGCCCGAAGATTCCACATTGTGAGAAGGCACACCACACAATCACACGATGTTGGTGAAGGGTTGCAGCAATAGCAAGATGCGGGTTAGTGGACCGCCGCAACCGCCAATTCTATTTGTTGACAAAGCCGTCGAGGTGGAAATGAGCCTCATCCGAAACACGATGAGCGCTGTGTCGATGTTTTGTATCTCAATTATGTTGAGCATCGTCTCGACAAATGCCAGCCTTAAACCTGTATTGTATTCTGTTAGAGGCTGTTGTGGCAATATCGTGTACGGAAAGAGATGCAGATCTGTTATGAGAATACGACGAACACTGCTTCCGCAACTGTTGAGCAGCCCGTCGGATAGACATTTTCGGGCTTATGTCAAATGTTTCTCGCATCCTTCCAACGTTGGCTTCCGTCTTCGATGTGGAGGGCCTGCCACTTTGGGTCCGATCGCTCAACACCGACCCCGTTGTGTGAAATTTGGTGACGATGTTCCTTATAGTGTGTCTGTATGGTCCCGATTTGACGCTGAACTTCTTTTGGAATGCCGTTATCTCCTTTTCCGGACTCTCCGACGATCGATAATACTCTTCCTCGATGAAGATACGTTGCTCTGTAGTATATATTGTCATTTTCTCGACTCCTGCAAACAAACAAAAACACTGGTGTATCACAAATTCCAACTATCTCTAAGTATAACGTTAAAATTTCTTTACATTCTCTGCAGCCGTTGTGGTGTCATATCTGTTTAAACTTTGCAGGTATCTTTTGGGTAACCGGTTCTGGCATTCTGATTATTTAGCGCAGCAGCCAAGTCGTCTTCAATTTCTTTGTCAACTTAAATCAAGGATGATTCTAATTCAAAATTTGCAGAATCCTGACACTTAGACGACGACTCGTGTTCGTTATCACATCTGCTTTTAAATTATCCAGCTAGTTGTAAAAATTAACCAAGGCTTTTTGCAGCTTTCTGTTCTTGTGTTCTTTGTTTTCTGCCTCGCTCTTCCGATTTTGTGCGCCTAATAACTTTTTTGGGCTCATTCTTTCAAGTTGTAATTCCAGATATTAGCCATAAAAATGCGTAAGATTTCTGCATTAGGCAAATATAAAGAACAATAATACAAGGTGATCCGTTTGCGTCGCGATAATTTAAAAATGCTAGGGAATGGCTTGTAACAGATATAATATTCAATATCTGGCTGAAATTACCTTTATCGATGAGAGTTTGTCTTGGCATCTACATGACGCACTTTGCGGACTCGGCAAAGTTCATACCAGGTGCTCAAATCTCGCCACGTGTTTTCTAACATCTACGGAGTGATTTGTGTGAATGGTGCAGACATTTTCACTTTTAAGTCACCCAAGCTTTTCAGGTCGTTTTGCGTAGATGATGTTCTTCACAAACTCCCACACGAGGAAATCGGGGGTAGTGAAATCCGGGGAGTTTGCAAGCCAAGGAATAGGGCCATCGCGGCCACACCATTTGTCGACAAATTTGTTGTTGAGGAAGTTCCTGACTCCCAGTGACCAATTGGGTGGGACTCCGTCTTGCTGTAAAATAACACTGTTATCTAGTTGTGTTAGCAAGAAGATTCGTAGCCTGTCCAGATATGGTCCTGATCGTACAGTGCTTTCAGAGAAGAAAACTGACCGTGCAGTTGGCGACCACTCACACCGCATCACCCATTTACCTTCGTGATTGCTCTTTCCACTTTGTTGACAGCATGGGGATTCTGAGTACCCCAAACAGTAGCGTTGTGTGTATTCACTCTTCCGCTCACATGAAATGTAGCCATGTCTGTGAATAGCCATCGATCCAAAAATGTGGTATCGGCTTCCATGCGGTCGCATATGAGACAGGCAAACTCGAAACGGCTTACGTGGGCACGCTCCCGTAGTGGTTTAACACTCTGTAAGCGAAACGGTACTTACCAAGGATACGCGTAGTAGACTTTTCCGCGGGTTATGCTCCGAGGCGGCGGAAACAAGGGCTTCTTTCTCAGGCACAAGCTTACGGCCACCGAAGTTTGGCTTCGTGGTAGACCCAGTTTCTTGAAATGTGTGATACCAACGCATAATGAATGCTCTCGTATTTAGGCGCCTTTCTGACCCCATAAAAACGATGAAACTCTCGTTGAACAGCCGTAATGCTCTCAAACTTTGCTTAGCATAGCACACGCTTTGTGAGTTGTTGAACGGTCGTAGCTATTTTCACTTTTGACACGGTGCTGCGAAGGCGCGTGCGTATTGACTACAACGCATGAAACTCCCATCTCTCCAAGCCCTTCGGGCAGCATTTGATCTCCGTACTGCAGGGTTTTCATAAATCCCTCCGCAGATGTTAAAAAACACGTTGCAATGATTGAGCACCCGTTATGAACTCTGCCGAGTAGGTAAAGGTGGTCATGTAGATGCCTGCACAAACTCCCATCCAAAATGATAATTTCTCGCATGTATTGACTTATTATATCCGTTACAAGCCATACCACAGCATTTTCAAGTGATTCCTACCCAAATGGATCACCCGGTATTACTTGGAAAACAGTATCAGCAGCCTGACACAAAATTTCTCAAATTGTCAATTTATAAAATAAGCCAAGTGCTAAGATGGCCCACGACTTGTCTGGGTGCCTGCACGTTGGTGGCAAAGTGCAGGCACCCATAAATTTCGCGTACGGTTTACACCTACAGGGAAGCTTTAAACGCAACTATCTATCTACCACAGTAATTTTGTGCTGCGTATCAGAAAAAAAGTCACATTAGATTGATCATAGAGTCTCAGATACGACAGGTGGTACACGGCTCAGAGAACTAAGAATGCCAGATTTAAAGTACGAGTCGGCATAGTTGGGAGTGCCAGGCTATGACGTCGCAACGAGCACTTCCAGGGAAGGGGTAAAAGTTAAGGGAAGGAATGGATGGCCTTATTTGCAGCGAGAGTCGAATACCGCGGGCAATGCGACATGGTGTGGCAATCCGACTCACGGCGAATGTTCAATGGTTCAGGGCAGTTCAGTTTAATAGGTTTGATTATAGACGGCTATTTTGTCGCGGGTGGTTGCTCCCACCACTAGACCACACGCGGCCCTCTACTCTCTTTAAAGAACGACTGTCTTTTATGTCCGTTGTTAGAGACCCTAGAATCCCGTAGAATTTTCGAGAAGTACCGCACACATCCCAATTTCTGGAACAGTAGCAAAAGCGAGCAAAGATACGCGTTGATCCGAAGGCCAACAACAAAATAACGCTTTTTTCTCTCCTTAATTGCGACAATACTGTATTGTAATGCTTTTCTTTGTTCCAGAAACAGCGAGACCTTTCATTGCCTCCAACCATCATTACACATCGTCTCGAATTATAGCACCCGTACTCTTTTTTTAAGTAGTTTGCCATTTTACAAAAAAAACAACAACAAAAAAAAAAAACACGGCGCCCATTTCAGCTTGGCGCTCTGTCCGGCAGCACCGCTCGCGCCGCCCCGAAACCGGTCCTGAGCTGATGGTACTGTGATAAAACCTCTGCATTTCCTCTGACCCAGGACGTATTTAGAGGGGCCCAAGGGGCTTTGGCCTCCTGAAAGTGTTTCATTTTTTTTAATTGCGATATACGCTAGAAAAAAAATGGCCGTCCCGGTGGCGCAAGGGCCTAAGAGCTGGCTTCTGATTATTCATCAGAGAAGTTTCCGGTTTCGAATCCCGGTGAAGCATGGATGTAGTGCTTTGTCTTACGGCACTGGCTCTTGCCCTTCCCTGGAACCAGTGCCCTAAATTTGGGACGGGAGACTTCTTATAGCCCAACGAGTTGCTCACGATGGTCGTTAAACTTTCAACAAAGAAAAAATGCTTTGATTTAATAAAAGTGCATCAACTTACATTAGAAAATAGTGAGTTGATTTTTGTTCTATTTTTCTTTAACTTTTATTTTGTCCTGGTACAGGAACGTTGCCAAGAAGATGCGAAAGTAGGCTTGAGCCCACCATGAAAATTGTCTTGCCCGCCATGCCGCTCATCCAATTTAAGATGTGACATTGTTTGGTATATTTAACTTAAAATACTCAGTGTGTCAAATAATGTTTAAGACTGGCGCTAGATTTCAGCCTACGGTGGCGCCACCAGTGTAATCGCGAATGCGTTATAAACCGTGACCATCTGCTTGCTTTCTGCCAAAAGTACTGCGCAGTTGTTAAAGTAATTCAAACGAAACGGCCGTTCATTAGAGAAGTAAAATTTTTTCATGTTGAATTATTAAGATGGAACAAAAGGCTGTTATTAAATTTAACGCAAAACTTGGTAAAAGTGCCTCGGAAACGTACCAAATGATGAAACAAGTTTACCGTGAGTTTTGTTTAAGTAGATCAAATGTTTTCCTGTGGCACAAACGTTTTTGGACGGAAGAGATACGCTAGAAGATGATAAGCATACCGGAAGACCAAGTTCATCTAGGGCACCTGAGATTGTTGAAAAAGTGCGTGATTTTGTGGAAAACAATCGATGTGCGTCACTAAGAATGATGGAAGAGTCTTTAAACATCAACAAAGAAACGATTCGAACCATCCTGCATGAAGATTTGGGCAAAACAAAAGTCTGTGCTAAATTTGTTCCACACACTTTAACCAATGAACAAAAATCAAGGAGAAGTGCACATTGCAGAGACATCATTTCAGCCGCTGAAAATGATCCTAACTTCTTAAAATCGAATTCTTACAGGTGATGAAACATGGTGTTTTCAATATGATCCTAAAACAAAGCGACAAAGTGCGGAATTGAAGTAAAAAAACTCACCACAAGCCAAAAAAAACAAGAAAAGTTCCATCGAAAATCAAACCAATGCTCATTACATTCTTCGATAGTACGGCTATTATCCACAAAGAATTTGTTCCAAGTGGACAAACAATTACTGGTGAGTTTTATTTAAATGTTTTGAGGCGTTTGATGGGCACAATTCGTCTCATTCTTCCAGAATATTGGGATGAAAACAGTTGGTGTTTGCTGCACGATAATGCACCCAGTCACACCTCACTTCTTGTTCGTAGCTTTTTGGCGAAAAATAACGTCTGTGTGTTGAATCATCCACCGTATTCGCCTGATTTAGCACCCTGCAACTTTTCTTTGTTCCCAAAACTGAAAATGACGTTAAAAGGGTGTTATTTTGATGATATTTCGACCATACAAACACTTTGGCGCGTGCTTTAGAGGCAATTCCGCAAAGTGAACTGTAACAGGCATTCGAATCACTATTAAATCGCTGTAACAAGTGTATTGAAGCCGGAGGGACTTATTTTGAATAACAAACCAAAACAAATTATAATTTCTTGTTTCTATTTCATTTTACAGACCCAGTCTTAAAAATTCTTTGCCACACTGTGTATAATCTGGACTTTGTCAAGTAATAAGTGTTGTGTTTTATTTCATGTAGCCTTATGTATTTCCCCCTAGGAACTGCGTTGTTTACGTCTCCAAAAATGTTTTTAAAATGGCATCGGA